>APFE031032775.1:147953-159053 GCA_000404065.3 Pinus taeda | reverse complement strand
AGGTATTGGACTAGTGCCATTGGTATTTTTGTTTGATGCTTTACTTTCATTCGAAGCTTTAATTCCATTTCAAGTTATTGTTCAAGTTTTCTCTTTAAAATTCAAGAAGCATTTAGAAATCGCCACATACACAGACATTCACTCACTTGTTGATAACTTCATCACATCACATTAGGAAGATAAGTTAGACATAAACTAAAAACAACAAAAAGAAATAGGAAAGGCTGCTTAAGTATATATTGTACACTTCACTTCATCAGCTTACGAGCCCCAGGTTGACAATTTAGACAATTTAGACAACACTAAATTGACCAAATAGTCTCAGATAGACAACTGCAACTGATACTGATGTATCGATGGCTTGCATAGAACAGGTACAGAGGATGACGAAAGATTTTGTTGCAAGTACAGGTGAAGTGCAGAGGTTGCTGACTAACTTCTGTGTGAAGATTGCCACACTAGCCAAATGACTCGAGATGAGTCACGATGATTGTGTTGGGGGACTGTTGGGTAGCAGAGGCCCCACATAACAGTTTTGGGGCTCAAAGCCCGCAATTTCGGGTAGAATTATGGTAAAGACTCCACAAGATGTATGGAGTGTGAAGTGTAATAAGTCAAGTCAAAGGGTTGTCTGCCGAAAAATAATGTAAAATGAGTCGGCCTACCCATGGTATGTGGACCATGGAAATGTATAAATAGAGAAAGGATCTATGGTTAGAAGTTAGTTTTTGGTATGTATTTTTGATGTTGAATGTAATGGGTTTATGAAGAAAGAAGTCTTGAAGCGTCTGTAAGTTAGATTCCAGGGTGTTGGTAGATAGATAGAGGCTCTACAGCTGTGTGCGCAGAGGCCTGGTAGACTCCATAGCTGTGTGTGCGGATCCCTGTAGCTGAGTGCGTAGGGCAGATCTAGTTGTACTGAAGAGAATATCAATAAAGATAAGAATTTATGAATCATTGTGTGTTTTCTTGTGGATTTGTTTATTTCTTATGTTTTAAATTTATGCATTATCTGCTATAATTATGTGCACAGGGTTTAAGTTTAAATGTTTGCTTAAATACTGTAATAAAAAGCTCAGATCTATAATAATTTGATTAATAAAGAAAGTGTGTCTGTGCGGGTCTACACGAAAGACCAAGAGCAGTACAGAGTGGTGCAAGGGCACATACGAATAATGACCCCTCCAGACCACATCCAGATGTCCCAAGGGTGCAGAAACCTAGTTCAAGCACCTTCCCCTACTACCTAGGGTGAGACGTCAATCCGCGGTCCACGGGCTACTGCCGAAAGGGCTGGTAGCTGCGGGATTTGTTTTGCTAATAATTCTTATGAACCTGGGTCAGGGCCCAATAAGCCAATAGTCTGAGCTGTAGAATAGTTGTAAAGATAATAGATATGAGCCCAAAAACAAACCGAAACCTATTATATTATTTATCCTCCCTTGTTCACAAGCTATGAACTATAACTATGTTTTTTGTGTTACTTGACCAAAAAGATGATAATGAAATGAAGTCAAAATCCTTTATAAATACTGTTTTTGTAAGTCAAAGCGAAGAGACACGCCACTGTATGGAAGCTGACCTATTAGGTTTAATAGTCATGTCTCTTTGGAGAAAGCTGACATAAATATGGGTTGTCATGTCCCTTTTTCATAGCCGATCTATAGTGGAATAATTTTTATTTGATTTTATTTAATATGAACTGTCAAGCCTCAGAAGAGTCGATTTGCATTTTTTAAATTTAAATGAACTATGACCAATGTTTATTGCAGAGATTTTTTTTTTTTGGTTTTCCATGTGATATAACATACATGCATTACATGTGTCTTCCATGAGAAAGATGGATCATACAAGAACTATGGAAAATGCCTTGTCTTCCATGTGAGTGATGTCTAACACCATGTTGTTGCATTATACATTATGTATACCATGTATGGTCATAGGGAACCATGCTACATACATTGTACCTTATGTTTGCCATGTATGGTCATATGTATTCCATGTTTGTCTACCATTAAACAAATCCATTTGTTAATAAGGAATTTTTGATATTGTTTCAAAACATATTTGTTGCCAAGGATTATGTTTGTTTTAATAATGTTTGGTAATGTGTATTGTAAGATAATGTATCGAGCATATGTTAATGTATGGTAGTGTAAATGTATGGTTAGGGTTTAGGGTTTATCTCTTTAAATTTTTAGGATTAGGGTATCATTAGGAGAAACATTTTAGGGTTAGGGTTAGGGTTTCATTAACGAATATGGTTAATGCTATGGCATATAAGATAATGAATCTTTTACATGGGTTTTTTTTATTCTTGAGGGATATCGAATTCTCACCTAGGCTAGAACATCATATAACAAGCATTAGTTCTAGGGCTTGCAATAAGAATTTAGGATTAGGTCATTATGATCAATAATCAAGAGCTATCCAGGGCTATGGTTTCATGGGCATCTAGGGAAACATCACACATCACAAGAATACTTACCATGTCCAACAATGCCATATTGACATCAGTGAAAATCTTGATCAAAAGTCTCCCCCTTTGTCATTGATGGAAATATTCTTTCCCTTGCAACAATTTCTCCCCCTTTAACATCAATGGCAAATGGGGTGCCCAAGAACTCCCCCCATCAAGCTACTTCTCTTCATGGTATTTTTTCATCAATGAATTCTTCATAGATATGATGCTCCTACTGTCATGGCGCTCTTTCTTCAATGAAATTTACCCCCCTAAGCCTTTACAAGCCTTCATGGAAATGGATGAGGTAGATGATCAACCGACACCACTTGCTTGCATAAACTCCTCTAGATCTTCTTTTTGCTTTAGATAAGAAAGTTTGATGCCTTGTGATCAAGTGGTTGACATCTTCACAATTTCATGATTTTATTCAATGGATTTACACCTGAGAGATGATCTATTGAGATTGTCCATGCATGGCTCATCAAGGGTTTCATAGTGATATTCTTAGATAGCTTCTACAAGAATATTTAAGAATCACAAGCTCTCCATAATTGTATGTGTGGCCTCTTTTTGGCAGAGTCTCATCATCAAAACTTGGAATATCATATATTCCAAAGGTGTCTTCATCAAATCAATAACATGTGTTGTTGGCTTGAGTGTTCAAGGGACTTTCATATCCAATTTGCTTCCTTCTCCATACTTGTGTAATTTTCTTTTCTGGCTTGGTAGTCATGGTTTTAGCTTGTTTAGGGATCCAAGTCAAGTTACAATTACAAGCCATGCATCCAAGGTTATGGCATTTTAAGCACTTCATCTTGTTCATGAATGAGGAATCATGACTTCTTCTTGCAAAGTTTCTTCTAGGGAATTGATGGGGACCATTATATTTGTCTTTGTGATGTGCCCTACAATATTTTGCCATGTGCCCAAAGTTTGTATAAGAATAGAAATAACCAAGAAATGTACTTTGGTACCTGGGAGATGAGGATTTCCTTGATTTAATTCTGAAGTATTTTTGCCTTGGGATTCTTTGATGATATTCATTTCCTTTTGTATTCTTGACACCATCTGCAAGTCTCCTTGGAGTAGGATTTCTTTCATAGTTGTCTTTACTCTTCTCCTTACCTTTGTTGGAATTGGTAGCATCAACATTTCTTTATGGCTTCCTCACATCCTTGTTGTTTGAAGCATTATCATTCTTTCTTGAGGATTCACCTGCATAGCCAAGACCTAATTTATCAAGGGGATACCTTTGATGATTTAGGATGTCATCTAGAGTTTGAAAACTTTTCAAGTTCTTATTCAACAAGTCAACTTCCTTTTTAAGAAAGATAATTTATTCCTTCATTTTCTTCCATTCTTCATCCCTCTTTGATAGAATGATCTCCATTTATTCCTTCATCTTGGTTTCTTCACATGATTGGGCCTTAAGAGAATTTATTTCTAATCTTAACATGGTGATGTCATCATCCTTTTCTTCTCATTGGCATATCATGGTGTTTCTCTCCTTTTCTACTTCATCAACTTGTCCTTCTATGAATTCCAAATCTTCCATCACCTTCTCATCTCCTTGTGCTTTATTCCTTTCTTCTCCAAGTTGAGATCTATGGGAGGATACTGCTTCCTCGTATTGACCAATCTCCACTTCAAGTTTGTTCAGGTTCTTGAGTCTTTGTTCAAGGTGGCTTGACAAAGTTTCTTCCCTTTTCTTTGCCTTATCCAATTGATTTTTCATGTATATGACTTCTTCATAATGCTTTATTTCGTTTTGATGAAATTCCTCCTTAATTTTGGTGAGCTCCTCATCTCTTTCTTTTACTTGAAGCTTGAAAAGGTCAACTTCCTTCCTTATCTTGTCCTGGTCACAATCTTGTGCTTTCTTCTTAAGTTCCTCATTTTCCTTTTTCAAACTATTAATCTCTTCCATGGCTACTATACATTTAGTTAGGAGATCTTGTTTAAAGTCTTCTTTTCTTTCTTCTTCTTCTAGGTATTCTTTGGCCTTGATGTCATCATTCTTATTTTTAGCTCCCTTGATGGATTCTAGATTTCCTTCTTGCTTTCCATCATATTCATGACTAAAGGTTGGTGTCAATGCTCCTTTTGAGAGAAGGTAATGAATTTTGTCCCATATATCTTTTTCTGACAAACATTTTTAGAAATTGGCATTTATAGAATTTGGTATCCCATTTAAAATTGTTTTCATTGCTCTTGTATTGTACTCCTTGGATTCATCACCCATCGTGCTATCAGTAATCATTGATTCCCATAATCCAATGCCTTGATCCATTAAGAAATTTCTCATTCTTACCTTCCATACATCAAAATTTCCATTGAACAATGGAACCTTCCTGATTTGATTGTCTTTAGTTTTCACGATTGAGGAAGAGACATATTTAGGAGGATTGGAGGCTTTCTTCCTTGGGTTTTCCATTTGTGTTCTAAGGATCAACCTTCAAGATGTTAGGCTTTCAGTGAAGGTACTGGCTTTGATACCAAATTTTTGGAAATACTTGGGGGGGGGGGGGTGAATCAATATTTCTTTTCAATTGTTATTTTTCCCAGTTATATCACTTATATTTAGAACACAAAATGAACAATAAGAATAAATGATTTTATTAATTTATTCTTGATAATAAATCAAGTACAATATATGTAGGGCTCCAATCCTAGATGAAGACACTGATCTTCAATTCTCCAAGCTCTAACCTGTGATGTGCCAAGCATCGACTTGGACTTCCAAGGCCCCAACCTTGTCAAATTTGAGGTACCAACCTCAAGGGCTCCTAGTTTAGACTCTGACTTGGTTTCTTCAGGACTCTGATCCTCTAAGGCTCCAACCCTATCCTTCAAGGCACCAACCTTGTCTTTTCGAGGCTCCAACCTCTTGGGCTCCAATCGCCAACTTAAATTTTTCAAGATAAGTTTAGAAATTATTCACGGCTCCCAATGTATACTTCAATGAGCCTTGTCAATCCTTTCTTAGTCTTCACTTTAGTATCCACGTCACGTCATCAATGAAAAGCTTAATATATTAGAAGGTGTCACCACTTCTCTTCATCATACCCAAGAAATTTCTCCAAGTTACCTCATGATGGCTAATGCATCATGGTATTCAACATTATCTCCACAAGGTGTTCAAAGAATGTATCTAATAATGTCTCCAAGGTCAGTCAAGGCTAATCAATAAGAAGCCTTCAATCTGAGATATTCTTCAAGATCACTCCACAAATATTTCAAATAAGGTCTGTATGTCTTCAAATATTCATATGTCCAAATAGCTCCAAAAAATACTTGACTGTCTAGCACTGGTCTTCACCATTGTTACACACCTCTAACTGTATTTACTAAGCCAAGGGTGATGATGGTATAGTCAAGACAGTCTCCACATGTAAAATAGGGCTCCCAACCACTATACAATAAGGGTTGTTGTACCAATGATGATCCAATTTCAAGAATGTGTGTTGTACCATAATAAGGCTATATTCTATTTGAATTTTCACAAGAGGCTTCACACTAAGTCCGAGGCCTTGCCAATTATGTAATCCAAGACTTGTAGTAAAGAGCATAGTCTGAGTCTCTGAGGAAAAAAACCCAAGGTGTAATGTGTCTGAGTCACTAATGATTGGTTATTGAACTTATAATCATAGTTACTGTAATAATTCGAGCACTTGATATGAGCCTTTAGTACTTCACAAGAATGAATGTATATAACCATTGAAGTCTGAACAATCCAATGTAAAGGTATAATCTAAAGTTCTCTTTCACCAATCTGTTGTTCAAACACAGTCTGAGGTACTGTAATGAAGGTAGATGTTACAGTCTGAGTTGTTGTCCAACTTTACATTCCACTCTTCATTGCCCAATTTATCGAGCCAAAGAATCCATGCCAAGGTAAGGATGCACCAAAGTTCAATGTATAGAATCTGAGCACTGAGATAAGTATCTAATCTAAGTTAAGTTGAGTCCATTGTTCAGATATATCTGCAATTAATTACTTCTGTCAAGCAATATGATCATAGTTTGAGCTATAGAATAGTTGTAAAGATAATAGGTATAATCCAAAAAAAAAAACCGTAGCCTCTTATATTCTTTATCCTCCCTTGTTCATGAGCTATGAACTGTAACTATGTTTTCTGTATTACTTGTCTAAAAAGATGATAATGAAATGAAGTCCGAAACCCTTATAAATAATATTTTTGTAAGCAAAGTGAAGAGACACGTCACTGTATGAAGGAAAACCTATTAGGTTGAATAGTCATGTCTATTTGGAGAAAGCCGACATAAGTATGGGCTGTCATGTCCCTTTTTCATAGCCGACCTATAGTGGAATAATTTTATTTGATTTTATTTAATCTGAACAGTCGAGCCTGAGAAGAGTCCATTTTCATTTTTAAAATTTAAATGAAATGTGACCAATGTTTAGTGTGGATATATTTTATTTTTTTTGGTCTTCCATGTGATGTAACATACATGCATTACATCTGTCTGCCATGTGAAAGGTGGATCATATAAGAACTATGGAAAACGCCTTGTCTTCCATGTGAGTGATGTCTAACACCATGTTGTTGCATTATACATTATGTCTACCATCTATTGTCAAAGGGAACCATGATGCCTACATTATATATTATCTCTACCATGTACGGTCATATGTATGCCGTGTGTGCCTGCCATTAAACAAAGCCATTTGTTAATAAGGAAATTTGGATATTGCTTCAAAAAATATTCGTTGCCAAGTATTATGTTTGTTTTAATAATGTCTGGTAGTGTGTTGTTGATGGTGCTGGACTCGCCAACATGTGAAGGGGATCTCCCTAGTAAGAAGTCCCAATTAGACCTTAGACCGTTTACTGTAGGAGTCCCAACAATGGGTTGTAAGGTAATTCCTTGAATATGGTGTCGTACAAAGGCAAGTAGAATAACTCTATTAGCAACAAGGGTGTGACTGATGCAGTGAGTTAAGGAAGGTGTATGAGAGGTTCCAACACTTCGAAGGGGGAATGAGGTGAAGGTGAGTTCCAGGCTGAAAGGGATCAGTCCTAACTCGGCTAGGAACACACAATAAAAAGGACATGCACAACTTCTGGTAGAGTAGTGCACTCGGACGTGACAGTCACATAATACAATGTAAGATAACATGTATAACACTCACGGATCAGTTTTAGACACATGTGACTGTTGTTATGGAAAGGTTTAAGTGAAAGGTCTATCTGATGTCTGGCGGAGTAGTCGACATGGACAGTGACAAAATTAACAAGATAGTCAACACATTAACAACAATATTCATATAATTTCATGTGAAACAGTTCATACACAAGTACGTAAGTTAAAAAACACATATCATTAAAGAAACCGAAGCAGTCCAACTACAGTAACAACATAAGCATGAAAATGCACTGAATCTTATTATATATAGAAGTGTAAGTCATAATCATACAATACATCCATGTAAAACTACTAGCCCCAACAGTGGTATGTTATAGCCACATCCACTAGCTCCTCCAAAGAGATGTACTAGCTCTGTGTAGTGGAGAAGCTAAGGCGTGTTACAATACTATCCAAGCCTTCTTCAAAATAGTGTTAGTAGAAGCTTGGCTGACCAAAAATCCTTACAATGAGTTATGAGGGACTATTTATAGAAAAGGGTGGGGTGACCCTTGACATTCCCCTTTGTGACAGTCCAACTACCCTCATGACTATTCACCTACACTATGACTGTTACATCCAACCATTGACACTTAACTTACACTTGGCATGACTCAACATTACAATGCACATGTAGTCATGTGAGAAAACATGGCTTGAGCAAGCCTTGCAAGACATCACTAACACTTGGTCTGCTATGATGAGACCAAATCTTTGACATGATTGCGATGGTGAAGGTGGTGAGTTGATGCCAAGCTTGGTTGTTTGTGATTGTGTGCATGCACCTCATGGTGACATCTTGTTGAAGTGAACTCTTGCTTCCATTGAAACATTGCATTGGTTCGACCCCTTCATCCAACTCGTCTGTTAACATGCGCATGGTCTTCTTAGGTATGGTTGACCTGGAAACACACTAATACATAGTTTCCATGCTGATATTCAAGTGTGTGTTGGTGGTCATGTGAATCAACTTGCTAGAGAACATGTTCAACCCCAGTTGGACTTGCTTCTTGCCTTCACCTTGGTGAGTGTGTTGAATGGGTTGGATTGCATGTGTGCACTCAACGATATGCATGTTGCCGAGTCCCTTGCATGTGATCAAAAACACTGCTCACCATGACTACTCCATGTTAGCTATTGGGATGGATCCTTCACTTGTATGGGTACAATTTCATCCGTGAGTGTATGTTGTGCCCACTATTCTTCCTGTTCATGTTGTAACTCATTCGTCTGTCTGTGCAGCTCCATGTTCTTCTTGAGTTGCTACTTCAGCACATGCAACTCCTTCTTTGTTCCATCTTCTGCCTTTGTGTGATCTTCATGTTGCGCCATCACTTCATAGTTGGAGTCTCCAAAGTTTATTTCATCATCAATGGACTTGCTTGAGCTTGCAACCTTGTTCCACCTCTATGTTGTCAACAACCCTCCTCTTGCATTCATTGCATTTGGTATGTTGCCTTCAACTGCTGTTCATGATGTTGCTCACTATGATGCTGCTGCTGTCATACCTTGATGTCCTTGTCTATGAACAAATTGATGTCTTTGTGGGTAGAAAATTTTGTGGACACTTGATCGACTACATCCCCAAGTGTGCTTTGAACAGTATCTTCATCTTTGGTCTCCTAGAAACCATTGTACCTATATTGATCAAAGGCAAATAAACACTTTGGATGCCTGAAGACATGGAAACGCTCATGGCAAGAAATTTGCCAGTCGAAAACCAAAATGAACATGAGAACTGACTTGCAACATACCTGGGTGCATGGTCATGAAGGTTGCACAATTTTGACCGGGAGGTTGGGAGACCAACTACCAAGATTGCACAAGGCATAGTCTAGGCTATTGGGAGACTGACTGATTGTTGGAACTGCGCAATGCACAGTCCAGTCTAGCTACTGATTGCTCAGATTGCACAATGAACAATTCCAGCTGGGAGGGAATACTGGCCTAGGGACATATTTGAGCAATTTGTTGGGCCAAGTAGCCAATGTCCTCTAGAAATGCACAGAATAGTTCTGGAGGCTAGTGCTGGGCAGGAATGCACAAATATGGAGAGGAAGGTGAGCCTTCCTTCCCAGATTGCACAATGTAGCCTTGGTGAAGGCAGAGCCCAGGCCAAGGTTGGCTCGACTCGCCGATGGGAAACTAAAATCAAGTAAGTCAGTGAATGCATGGAGACACTAAGTGATAGCAGAAGTGATTAACAATGCATGCAAAACATGAATGAAAGATTCATCAAACAGATCAACATGCATGTGGGTGAGGTAGTTTACTAGTTGGGCGAATGCCCATGCAAAACATTTTCATGCATGCGACATCAGTGAGATAGCAATGAAAATTGAAATAGAGCTAGGAACAGACAGTATATATACAAATGACAACAAATGATCAAAGAAATCAAGTAAACAATACTCCCACATTCGAAAACACAAAAGGGACAGAAATGCAGCACAAGGCATGGGAAGCGGGCTTACCCCAAAACATCTGAGTTGAATGTGCCAACTACTCCTAGATGTGGTGTGGGATGTCAGAGATGCAAGGTTGATGTGAAGAATGAACTCTGGAGCATCGAACTGATGAGTTTTGATAACATTGAGGTTGTAAACTCATGCTACAAATCTAGGGGAAGCGATGCTTGGTAGGAGGTTTCTGAATTGCTCCTTGCATGTAACCTCCAACTGATAAACATAGATCCATGAAACAAGGGATGCCTTTGCATTCTTCCTTGGAAGAATAATCCTATGCATGCAAGTCTATTTTTCTCGGTCTCGGAGGAAACCGGTCAACTCAGTTACACATGCAAGAGATTTCTTGAGTGCTGGAGAAAAATGCACATTTCTAGCTGGGAGCTGGGCTAACTGCCCAGGAGGTTTCACAATTTCTGGGTAGAGCAGTTGACTACTACCAAGATTTGTGCAAATCAAGACTCTCAAGCCAATACTCATGATCAGCATTGATTTCTTGCTCAAGTGTTGTGAGCTTCACTTTCCTCCTTTTAGTAGCTTGCCAGTTTTCTTATATGTTTTGAAGCTCCATAATGGTTTGTTGATCATCTAGCTCCTTGTTTCTTTGCTTAAGGTGTTTGATTATCCACTTGGCTCTTTCTAGGTTGAGGGACAAAGCATTAATGTCCGCCTGTTGTTCCTAAATGATCTCTGTGAACTTTGAGCTTTGTGGGCCCAAATGAGAATGAAATCCATCTCCTGCTCTCCTGAAGGCCCCTCATCATGTAATGGCCTCTTTCCCTTGTCTTGAACCTGCTCTGCTGATGGAGGAAGCGAGACCCCTTCCACCCCAGGTGGAGATAATACTCGCTTTGTTGCTGCAAAGAACCTTCTAGTGCCCTTTTGATAGGTGACAAACACTGACACACTAGCGGTCTGTGTCTGATGACTCTTCTGCTGATTTAAAGGTCCACCTATCTCATGAAAAGCTTCTAGAGGTACCTGAGGTGCTGTGAAGAACTCATGAGAAATGAAATCCTCCCA
>APFE031032775.1:137953-142953 GCA_000404065.3 Pinus taeda | reverse complement strand
GGTCCTAATTCCTGCAGTGGTCCCATAGAAGGAATAGATTAAATAATGGCACCAACTGAGATTATGTCTGTTGAAGCACTAGAACATTGGCTCCCATCCTGCATTTTTGCAAAAGAACTAACAACTACGGATAGACCTAAAAATACATACCATTAGGTTCAAACCTCTTCACATGACCATATCAAACCATATTGTGAAAGATATAATGCTTCAAACACCTTTCCCAACCTTGTAAAACCATAGTCGAATGTTGTGAAATGCTCAGAAAGCTTCCTGTGCACTAAAATTAAAAATCTTGGTTTGCTAGAAAATGTCGTTTTAGAGTAAACAAGGCAGATTGGGGTTTTATTTTTGACATCTTTCTTGGGCTTGAAAACACATTTGTCTATGAAATTAGGGATGAAAAGGGCTAAGGCTTTATGAAAAAACACTTGGGCACTCGAAATAATGGCTTTGGTAGCTCAAAAACCAAGCTTTTAAATGTTTCAGTGAGCATTGTGAAACCATTTCATAGTGTTGTGCTACAAAACTTTTTCGTAGCACCAGCTGTAAGATTGCGATAGGTTAATTGTGCTACAAAAAAAATATACTAAGATTAGGGTTGTATGAAAATATTTGGTTAGACATGTCCCTAAGCTTAGGTAGCAATTTACACAAAAAATTTAATAGCTCCTTTACATAACCATGACTTTGAAAAAATGAACTGATAAATATTTCGTTGACTAAAGGTGCAAACATGATGCTAACACCTCAAATTTCGTTATAAAGTAAAAATTTCACAATTTAAAGAGTTTCCAAGCCACTTCAATTAATTAACCAGATAAGACAATTGTCATCAATTGAAATTATGTTTACTTGATCATCAAATTATCAAGATTTCTCATAAAAGGCATGCAACATTATTTTTTGAATATTATGATATACTTCTTCTAATATTTTTTTGTTTCCTGTTAAAAATTTCATTAATATTATTTGGTCACAAGAAATATTCTCTATTTTAGCATTATTAACCAATTTAATTATATTTTGATGTAGTAAATGCCACACTATCTATGTTGAGTTACTATTCTAGTAGAAGGGTAGCACAATTTTAAGGTGTCCATAGAATTTATTTAATGATAGAATTATACCAATATGTATGTTACCATAACAATTTTAATTTAAGGTGCTATTAGTAATTTTCTTGCATTGAGTATCATATTTTATTATATTAGGAGGTTAAGAACATTTTATAATCGACAAGAGAAAATATTAGATAAGACTCATAGTATGTTTAAATTGATACTTTTAACAATCAAAACCAATTAAAAAATATAAATCATGGCAACATTAAATTTGGGAAATTCTATTACAAGGACTTCATGAACATTAATTACTTTGTAAACTAGCCTAGATCCATCTTAATTTGGATCTACCAAATAATTAGAGGGATCAAGTCTAGAGTTAAGATGGATCTAAATTGGCACTCTTGCATTCCATAATGGATTTCCTCAAGCCTTTAAATAGTCATCATCATAACAAATACCAAGGAAACATACCATGGTCTATGCAATACCATAGGCTTGTAAGACACCATCGATAAACCTGTCAAATGAGTAACTCAAACTTATCTTAACTAGTCTACGACTTAAAAAGTTAACAAGGTCCTCCCCATATCCTAGTAAACATTGATGTTTATGGGCATAAATGATTACATAGAGTCCTGTCATATTGAGTTTCATATTACCTAGAGCCTCTTGATGCAATCGCCATATTAACTTAAGATAAGATAATATAACCAAATTTTTAGTAATGTCATACCAATTAGTGGTGCTTGGAATGGATATGACTGGAACAAGCTACCAAACAAGAAGGGATGCCTTAGACTCGAGAACGACTGCCTATGGATCTTTATCTCTAACTTAATCCGCATCTATGTCTTGCAGCGTAGTCTTGAACAATTATGGAGAACGATATGTTAATTAGTAGTCCAAGGCTTGCATGTAATTCAATCTCCATCTCAATCTGTGTTTGGAAATAAGTGAGGTGTTGGCTTTGATCCACAAAAAATCAACGTTGGCAGGAGCTAATCAAAAGGAGATAGGATGGTTGGCCCCTGCTAATTAGCAAGTTGCTTTACTGTATTTACATATATAAAGAATGATTGGAAGAACAAAGAAATAAAGAGCCATCAATTTAATTATTTTCTCAATTATGAAATTATGTAATTACGCGACCTTACGCTTTCTATTTCTTCATAGATAATTGACTGTAGGGAGATCGAGGAACTATACCATTCAAGGAGGGAATTCTCTTTCTTTCCTAACTATTTTTATTTCTATCTAGTCACAAACTCCAAGAAAGAATAATTCTAACACTCAAGGATGCTCACCCAACTCTCAAGCTGGCATCTTTAGTTGACCTAACCACCACTGTAGATACAAAAGCAGTAACACAACCCATCTAAACTACAAGTTCCCCTAAAGCATAGGCTTATTCATTTGGGGTCCTTCTCAATCTTTTTTCTCTACGGAAATAAAGGCCATAGAGAAGGTGCTCAGGATTGGAGGACACCCTATTCTCGAAGTGATTCTTTCCTGATGGGTGCTGGTTCCTGGTAAATGACTGGCTCTATCTTTCTTTCCTCTAATCCCACGAGTGCATTCGTTGAATCGTTTGAAACGGATTATTTCAAAAAGATTTTTCCATAGGTTAATACACCATAAAATAGGTAGGGTAGGAAATTTCTTGCTTGACTCCTACTAAGATAGTTTTCTCAAATGAAGGGGATGGCTTTTCTTGTTGTAAGAATCTTAGTGGTAAGATAACGACACTATTACTATTTATTACCCTTTATATGTCTACACCGGCTCGACTCACTTAATTGAACTTTGAGAGTGAACAAATGGATGGGATGGGCCTTTATAGGTTGGCATAACAGAGTTGAGCACCTTAATCTGTCGCCTACTTGCCTTAACTTACGTGCATGCCACTTGTAGTGTTTACTATCTATTTTTATACTACATCATTGCCCCAACCACTTGCTTTACAAATGCTTAGAGGGTCCACTATTGTATATATCTTCTTGGGGAGCTGAGATGAACCCCCATATATGATATTGATGATTGAAGATAGTAGGAACACGAGTGATGATGCCAAATTTCTTATATTTAGTCCCACTTATTGTTACCAACCCACCTATACTCTTTTCCCTTGCAGAGACTGACTAGCTCATAAGATTGAACTTACATATGGGATGGGAGGGAGAGACATTCAACAACTCACAATTGCTTTACCAACGAACCAGGTACCCACATATTACCTTCTTGGTAGTTCCCACTGAGCAAGGAGCCCATATGATGAAGGAATTAGAACCCATTGGCTAGAAAGAGACCTGCTCCCCTTTCATGTTAGTACTACCCCCACCCATATATATATATATTGCCTCCCTCACTTATCCTACTTACTTATGCTACCCCAACCTAGTCTAGTGCTTCATGCAAGAATCATTTTTGTTGTTACCACTAGTTATTTTAGTTATTTTCTTGGGACAGGCTCCCAAATATTAGGAATTTAGACTCCAGTTATTGCTAGGACCTTGAGATGCTTATGTCAGTGGCACATGAATACCTAGTAGCAGTTGGATCATTGCATGAGAACCATATTCTTTATTTTAATAAGAATACTGCCTTAACTTATGAGATTGGGTGGGTGGGATAAAAAACCCTGCCGCTAATTAATTGTAGATAAGCATACCCTTCAGTGGAGATCCTTGGAACTACTCGATTTAACAACTAAAGCCAGAACTGAAAAAATATGGATGGACGATGGTCAAGGGCATTCGAATAGATCCAACAAATTGTAATCACTAACACTTCCTTATAACATATTATTTGGTACCACTATGGATGAATACTGCTATGCCTCATCCTACCTTCTATATAGCTATACACATCTATATCCCCAGCTAGCTCTACCTATATACTTAGATGCCTAGACTACCTAACCTACCATAACTATCTACCCAACCCGCCTCAGTTGCCTACCTGCCCAACGACACTTGCCTACCTCACTTTCCTACACAACATAGCTAAACGTATAAGCTATAATGCAAGCTAATTATCCCTAGACCTAGACCCATCAATCCACACATACTAGACAGACAAGCTAGCTATCCCACTACCAATAACTATTCTCCTTAGCTTACTCAACCAATCGACCAAGCAAACACTTACCCAATCAAGCATATATGCCTAGTTCACTCAACCAGCTCACTCAATCCATTAAGAAAGGAGGTTTACTCTGCCAAATCTCAATATCAATCCAGCAAGGAGGCTTACTCTCCAAAAATCCATCATGAAATCATTAGAGCAGGCATGCTCTCAGTCTTACACATTCAGAATAAACATACTGCCCAACCTAACTCACATACCTATCTACCCTTATACTTCTACCAATTCTAACAACTTCACTATACACGTATACACACACACACACATGTGATTTGTAATATAATTATCAGTAAGTAAGTACAGGCAAGTGTGATTCATGATAATCTCCCAATCTTAGAGCCTAGTCAATCTCTTTATTTCATTATATCCCCTTTAGGAGAGGGCATACCATAGGATCAACAACCAAGTGATAGATTTTTCCCATTTTCATAATCTAATATATAATGCAATTTAGTTACTACACACCTTCAAGGGCCTCAGATACTCATAAATTAATACCTTGGGACTAGTGGAAATCAGACTTTGAATCTTTATTGGGAGCCCACTTGGCAATAATATGCCTTGGGAATAGTATGAGTATGACACTTAGCTTTTCCTATGCCTATAACCTATAGGTGGTCGACACCTCAGGAATTCAGACTTTGAATCTTACTTACAATCATTCACACTTTTAGCACAGCTTACACCGGTCAACCATAACACACACATCTGGGAATATTTAGTTTTGGATACCACGAGTCAGGAATACTAGAGAATACGCCTTGGTGAGAAGAAAAACATAGGAAGGGA
>APFE031032775.1:25737-136405 GCA_000404065.3 Pinus taeda | reverse complement strand
CATTAAACTACCTAATCTAGCCCGGTTAGGTTCCTAATTGGGTAAGAAACCTTTCCCTATTTCTATCCCTATTCGGTCATAATTCCAATCTCCAATTAGGCCCTAATGGTTCTATAGTGTGGGTATCCTATATCTGGTAATGAATCTATCCTTATCGGGTCATAATTCCAATCCCCAACCTCTGATCTCCTATAGATAAGATAAGGTGATCGGAAACATAACTGTATGGTTTGGTAAAAAACCCCCTATGTATAGATGGAGATTGAGGCTTATACATAAAGAATACGAATATAGCATAGCCTCATGTTACTAGGATCTATATCTATAGTGGAATCTCTCTATCTTATACAGCGCCTTAACCTCCTATGTAATGTGGTTTTGTACCCTAGGGATATTCTCGAGGAGTAAGGATTTTGTCCATTCACCGGTAGTTGACTATTCGCCAGGATAGTTTTAGTTTTTGGGGGAGATATAAAGCCCATGCCTCATAGATGGGCTCCCGATAAGAGAGAGGAAGTTCATAAATATAAGCTAGGATCTTAGGATTATAAAGTTCGACTGGGGTCAGTGTTTGGTTTCGATAAAACCCAGGCTCCTTCCTTTCCTTCGCCCAAGCTCCTTTCTCTCCTTTGGGTCTTACCTAGAGTAATCAACCCACTATAGACTACCAATAGATCAACTACTATCGATTAGCCTAATGTTCCTCTGGTTTGGTTCGACCCTTGGGTCAATGTGACTATGTTGTACCAACATTTACCCAACACTAACCTATACATATAAAGAAACCAAGCCTATACTAGAAGAGTAGTTATGGGATAGATCGCGTTAAGGGACTCTGGAGGGCCCCCTATAACCATATATAGAGATATGGCCAATGGTATTTCTGCTTGAGGCCAAGGGGGATGAGGGTCTCTAGTTTTCACCTTTCTTTAGGTTAGGTCAAGGGTCGAGGAGATCATTTATCCATCGCTATTTGGATTTATCTTCACGAATAGGAATAACATAATGGATATGATGCCCAATGAATAGAAAGAGCATAGCAAGAGGATGGTGAATCGAATACCAACGAAAATACCGTTTAGAGAATAGGACCAACGCTCTCTCTGAAATAATCGCACGCAACTCTGAATGCCTCTTGTTCAAAGCTGAATAGAGTTATCATTCCGAATAACACCAGTCCAATTAGATGAGCCTACCAAGACTGAATAGAGTCCCAACTAGAGTTGTGTAGTAACCACCTCTTGTATGTATTTGTGTAGCTATAGTCACGCTCCCACATTTGTCACCCATTTGTCACCAATTTCATTTGGTCCCAAATGCTTCTCTATATTGGTGCAATCAGTTGGGGAGACCCCAGAATGAACTATCTATGGCACCTGCCTAGGTATCTACCTCGGGGGTTACCCATGACCATCCCTGCAGGTTTGAATTCAAATCCTGCCCCTGGAGATCCAACAAGATAAAAAGTTATGCACGTGTGGACGATAGGTCGAGGGCATAGATCCCTACTCCATGGGGGGCAGCCCCACCTCCATATGGGGCGGGATAGAGAAATCCATATCTAGTAAGGCCCTCGACTGATTAGTATCCCAAGGATCTTGTATTCCAGAGCTTCGCTCTGGCACCCCCCTTTGTCCGTTAAAAAAGCCATGCATCTAAGAGATTCACTCACAAGGAAGGAGGAACGGTAGGGGCTCGGATTGTTAAGGACCTTTAGGTGCTCGAACCCTAAGGACCTTTAGGGCTCGATGTTAAAGGAGAGGGAGAGGAGAAGGGACTGGTAGGGTCTCACATTTCGATGGTGAGGGAATTTCAGAACCGCCCCCTGAACCCTGCCGACCATCCGATGGACAGGGGTTAGCTTTCTGTCAATGTGTGAGCCAAGGTAGCGTAGGCACTTACAATCAAGCCCCTTCCCGGCTACTGATCACTCCAGTGCTCCCCCGGCCTTTGAGGTAGGAGTTTACTACGGACCCTCTGCCATCCATTGCAGCAGAGTCGTTCAATGAGCGGTGGTGCTAAGCGCAGTTATTTAGATCATAAAACAGATCAGAATGACAACGTATTGTATGATTATTATGGAAAGAGATCCATGTATCTGAATAGAATATATATCCCAATAGATGGATCAATTATAGATTCCCATCATATCTATCTTATCTATAGAAGAAATTTCAAATACGAATCGTAATGCTACATAGCAGTAGCCCCAAATCCTCATTCATTTGGCGGAAAAACACTGCTTTGGGTCCATAAAGTGTAGCCAAGGAGGGGGCTCTAGGGGCTTGCCTCAACAACAACACTTTGTCTTCTCTCCATGCCTGTTCCACATGTGATTCGCGTGCCATTGGTGCTTATCCTCTTATTCATCAGATGATTTTCCCTACCCAAATGGAAAAAGGTTGTATCACATCGAGATGTCAATTAATTCCATGTCCCCTATAATATGGGTAATTCCCTTTATCCCTTCATATTTCTTAATTTGATCCAAGGAACTCGAGGGTACCCTCATGGGTGGGGACCCTCAAGTTCCGGCTGGCTCATGTCATCCAGCAAGCAACCGGTGGGGAGAACCTCGGTATATTGATTCGCAGCTGTTAACTGGGAGTCTTATTACACTTAGTGCCAACTTTGATTCACCAAACCTAGGTTCATTCTCATGCCAGTGATGTGACTTGTACAAGGTCGCTGGCCTTTTATTTATTCCCTTCAAAGAGTTAGAGTTAGAGAAGATATGAAAGGTAGGTCTATGCTTCGTGAAGGTAAGGATCTTGATTAGATGGTTTATGCATCAGATACGCTTACCTTTGTAAAGATAACTCAGGTAAGACTACGACCTTACCTACCTAAGCAGAACCCAGGGTTTACCTTTTAGGACCTTACCTTCAAAGAGTGAAAAATAAGGTCCTAAAAGGACCTTACGAATGGCCTTACTGTATCAAATAGGTCCGCTTATAACCTGTGTAAGGGATTTGCTATGACTTATGTAATGAAGTATACACCAAACAACTTTTCTTTATGGGCTAAAGTAGTGGGGAAAAGAAAGGCGATTATCTATCTTAGGGGTGACCTCGCTAACTTCATCTAACATATGCCTTAGTTATGCTGATAAGGATAAGAATTATTGAAAGGAGAGGACATTAGGGAGAGAATATTTTCAATTTAGTCTCTGGCTTGGTAAGTATGAAATAGACTCTGAATGACGAAGGCTTTGTAAGGCAGGCCACCGTAGAAGTTCGTATTTGGTAACTAGATATAGAATAAAGAATATAGAGTGCACTTAGGTAAAGGTAATACCTTTAAGGACCTTTCATAGCATGCATTCCCATCCGTGTCACAAATTATTTGGTAAGCTACGTGTCTAGTGCATGGAGAACTACCTTCGGTCCAGATGTGAACACATGCTAATTATGCCATTATTTTTCTTCTCACCAAGGCATATTTTGTAGTATTCCCATTGAAGGAATACTAAATTGGACTACTAGGCACAATAATATCAATACACAGTAGGAGTATGAAAGAAAATCTTATTAGGAATAAACTAAATCATATTTGTATTTCTAACATCAAAGAAAAACATTATAGTTAATATGGATAACATACTAGATTCCTTGATGCTTAATTTGTGTGATTAACAACTCTCACCCCCAAATTTCCCACAACCTAGTGGTGAATTGTTGGTCAAAATATGATGGTGTTGCGAAGATCTCAATGTAAGACTTGGCAAGAAGTTCCCCCCTTGCTAATTTTTCATTGAAACTAGTATACTAGAAAATTATTACGTAAAATATTCCTTTACACTAAATTTTCCATGCCATAGTGTCTTTATAAAGCACCAAGAGGAGGTTCAGACCACTTAGAACACTTGAGAATAATTTTCGAATAATTATAATTTTTAAAGAGAATTTAGGATTCATTATCAATTAATTGTAATTTATATAAAATTTTTATAATAATGGGTGAAAAGGTCTAAATAAATCCATCTGTGACCCTTATCTTGAATGAGCCTATAAATTCCATTTTACACTCATTATCATTTAATTATTCCATGCTTTATTAGGAAAATCATTTTCTTTTACATGGAGTTTTATTTCAAATACAACAATGCCACATTTGGACACTCATATTAAATCACGTGATAGGAAAATAGAAGTCAATAAATGAGCTTTGGCTTATTGAATTAAATGACATTGCTGCAAATACAAGTTATCGATTTTAAGAATACATAGTTAAAAAAAGTTATGGACTTAAAATCGAAATAGACGATGTGGAACACGTTATCAATTAATTATAAATTATTTGTTTGATAAATTTTTATATTTACTTACATTAAAGGCTTTATTTAAATAATACATTACATTTATAAACATGTATTATGAAATCATATAACTAAATAGAATCCAATAAATAGATTCATGCCTTTTTGGATTCTATGAGATTTTAAAAACTACAAATAATGTTTTTAAAAATTAAAATTTAGAAAATGTTAATATGGATGGGAAACTAAAATGTTATATTATGGTGCAAAAGGGTTAAATACATCCTTTTATGCCGCATCCCTTGATTTCACATGAATAATCCACTTAACACTCTTTATCAATTAATTATTCCACCTTTTATTAGTAAAATCATTTTCCTTTAGATGGAGTTTTATTTCAAAAATAACAATGTCACATTTATGTACTGATATCAAACCACATTATAAGCATATAAAATTCAATATATGGCTTCCAAACTTATCAGCTTAGCATGAGATGATTTCATGTATAAGTATTTTATTTAAGAATACATAGCTATAAAGTGTTGTGTATTGAAAATCAAATAAAGAGCATAAAACTCATTATCAATTAATTTTTATTTGTTTTGTAAAAAATATATCTTTACCGACATTAAGATCTTAAATAATTTCAAAGTGAAATACATTTATAAACTTGTATCAATGCATATAACTAAAAATAATTTAATAAATAGGTTAACGCGTCATTGGCTTCTACTACATTATTTATATTAAAAACAATTTATTTAATAGTTGAATTGTACAAATCATTAACGTGGGTGGGAAAATCAAATATCATATGATGCCAATGATTTAAAGACATCCATTTATGATCCATATCTTGAATAACCTCAATAGTCCACCTAACATTCATTATCTATTAATTATTCCATGTTGTATTATGAAAAACATTTAATTTTACATGGAGTTTGATTTCAAAAACAATGATGTCACATTTATACACCCTTATTAAACCAAATGAAAAGAAAATGAAAGTTAATAAAGGGATTCATGATTTTAATCCTATGAGATGTTTGCATACAAAAATAATTGATTTAAGAACACATCTAAGTTAAAAATAATTATGGATTGAAAAGACAATGCCTTAAATTTAAAGATTTTGAAGCCACTAATCTATGTTTCATTTCCCACTAGCCCAAATAGTCTATTTAGCACTTATTATCCAGAAATTCTAATATTTCTTTTTGGAAGAAACAATTCATAGTTTATGGCTGCTATATGCATTTATACACTCATATTAATCAATATAAATAAGTAAAAGTTGATAACATAATTTTGTGCCTTGTTGACTCATGTGATGTAATTTCATTTTATTTAAAAATATAAATTAATAAAAAGTTATCATTGGACAATGAAACGAAATTCCTTACAATACAAAAAGTTCAAAAACATAATTCATATGATACATATTAAAAAAAAACTTAATAGTCTAGTTAACGCTCATTATCAATTAATTATATGTCTTTTTTAAGAAATGAAAATTTATTTACAATGGATTTTTATTATAAAAGTTATTTATCACATGTATACATTCATAATAATGCATTTTATCGGAAATTAAAAGTCTTCAAGTGACGTTGTACCTTGTTGATTTCCAATATGATATGATTGCAATTACAAATATTAATTGATTTAAGTATATAAAAAGTTACAAAATTATGGATTGGGAAATTAACTATCTTCTACTACAAAATTTTTAAATCATTCACCTATGCCCCATTTCCTATTAGCTTGAATAGTGATAGTGCAAGTACCATTTATGAACTAAATTATTTATAATTATTTTAGTAAGAGTTTAAGATTTAATTACATTGAGCATTATTTCAAAATTTAAATTTCACGTTTATCTTTGAGTATTTATGCATATAAGTAAATAGAAATATACAATAATATTTTTTTCCCCAATGGATCATATAAATATTTTTTTTGTAACCTTCGAAGGACTGCATCTTCATGAGATCTAATATATCACCTCAATCAAGGCAGGGAATTGAACTAGTGACTTCACATCAAGGAGTGCCTTAACAAAGCACTAGTCATCTATCCAAGACCCCATGACCATATAATATTATTTTAATGAAAATTAATGCATTTAAGAATGACAATTAAAATACACACACAAATTAGAAAAAAATCCTTGGCACAACAAATTCAATGAAAAAATTATTATATACAATAATATAATTGTGTAATCATATACTTATAAATTCCTATATATTTAAAAAAAACAAAAATCATACAAATTCATTCACAAAACACTATGTCCAAGTTTCATTTAAAAACTGGAATTTTCTTTTAAGAAAATTTATTAAAGAAATTATCTTCATCAATTACAATGAGTACATGTTTTATTGGTCAAGTCCCACTAGCACAATCGGTTGAGGGTGACCCACATCAAACCTCACAGGGGGTGGTTGTGCCCTATGCTAGGGGGAGGAGACATGCTAAAAAATCCAGTAAGCTTAGGGCTAATGTGGCCCAAGCCAGGTGCCATCCCCAGGTGACTTTAACTGTTTATATGCCCTAGAGTCATGACTCCTCAAGTCACAGGTCAAGCCTGGAGGACCACACACAACTTGGAAAACAAAAAGAAAAATACATGTTCTATTGAAAATATAAATGTACTCACGTTTCTCTTTGATATGAGGAAGTTCCTTAAGAAATTGAAATGAAACCCGCATAAGGAAAGTATCTTACTCTTGTCCTATATAGAATTTAAATAATATGTGGTTTAACTATTATTCAGAAAATTGAAAAGCGTGCCTTAATATGTCTATTATAAATAAATCTTATTCTTCATGTTTATCTCCATATTAAGACGACACATCACTCAATATTTTCTCATAGAATTGTATTGTGCTCCCTACTTTCACTTTTCTTTGCAAATGACAATGAGCCTTGTCCCATATGAATTTAAATTCCCCTATATCAATATTTATTTTTGTAAGTACTTGTCAGATATACTTGTCAGTGACATATAATGTTCATATTACAACATCATAAACTTTTAAGCGGTATTTTAATTTCTTCGACTGAGAAGGACTTAAGATATAAGACCCATCACCAAACTGTCAATTTGGTTCTCTTTGAATATGCCAACTTGCTTCATCTCTAGTGTTTAATTGGAAGAATAATCCTTCCATTTCAAAAATCAACATCTTTCGACTTACATTAATTCCCATCTCTCTCTGCATTGCAACCTCATATATGAAACTAACATATCTCCACTTCAACTCTTCATTACTTAAGAACATAAAAACATTTAAAAAATGATGTTAGAATATATTATGAGTTTTTTTCCAATTTTAACCAAGACAATTTTACAAAGGGTTAAATGGGAATCAAAATGCATTGTTACACTAGCCCTATTCAAGTGAACAAATTAATGATATGTCTAGTTTATACATACAACCTAATACCTTTATTTAATTTATATGGAACATATAATTATTACATGAACATATTGACCCACCATTTAAATTGTTGATTTTAACATTTATAATTATTTGTTTAATCACAATTGACAAATATAATTACAATGGTACAATTCAAGTACACAAACCAATTATAAGTTAATTTCCACATAAAAACTAATACACTTTTTAAATTTCAAACATATTAATTAATTATTGCCGCATACCCCCTCTGCAAAATACTACCAATAATCCCCTATGCTCTCCTAAATGTGTGACGTGAACTTTTATGTTCAATTACTAAACTTACATTCCAATATAACTTTTATGCTTACTTTACAACTCAGTAAAAAGATTCAGTCATGGTATTTCAACATAATACACCATAATACACTTCTTGCATTCGAATTTCATTCCTTTGATAACCCAATACAAGCATTATTGGAATCTTATCATGAATACACTGTAGTTAGCATGATCATATTCCTACGGTCATAGTCGAAAGTATTTGCTGACATATATCTCATACATTATGAATATATAACTAAAGTGAACCTTAGTGGATGTAATTCATCCCATGATGCATAATGCATAGCATAAACAACCTTGACCACAGGCTCTACAACTTCACACCTTAAGACATAATTATTCAACTTACATAGCTGTCTCATGCATAATTTCTCACTATCTAAGACTAGATAGCACATAAGTTTAAATATGTGACAATCATAACAATTATTACATAAAACCACAAATATGTTCCTTTACTAATTTTATCTGGAATTACATTTATATAAAATAATTGTCACACACACCCATATATTATAATCTCATAAACAAAGTTAATACAGGTAATTCTTATAATGCATAGTGATCAAATGCAAAATATTCAATCATATCATAAGAAAAGACAACCCAAGCAATTTCTCTCCTATGCTTAAATAATTGACAACATAGAGAGTAAGGAGCCAACATACAAAACATCCCATGCAAACCACATTATCTGAAAGGATGTCACTTGGAAAACCAAGCACCTCCACCCAACCTAAAACTAGCTTTCACCAGCTCACCCCTGAGCCCAGAGTTATTTCCATTAATCAATTACCTCCTGTTGATCTCTTCCATGGGTATTTAATACCCCCTTTCATGATATGGTTTCCATTAGTGGCATCCCACTTTTATGGATCCTTTTATCAAATTTCCTAATATTTTTCCAGAAAAGCTCGCCTTTAGCTCCTGCAAGGCTTTTCTGCATAAAAGCTCGCCTTTCTCTCCTACAAGGATTTTATGTTTTTCTTAACTTAGAATCTTTCTTCAGCTAAGTATATTAATGGAAATTTATCTCCAATCCATTAATATTATCTAGAATTGGATCTAGAAGTATTATCATGAAAGAATTATCTCTTCCCATTCACTAATGGGATTTGGCAAGAATCCCATCTCTTGGTGTCTTGCTTCTCCAAGTGATTAAATTGTTCTTTTTATTTCATAATAAAGTATTTAATTTTATTTGTTACACATTATACCTAACTTTTCTTAGCTTAGGTTAGCGTTTTACATAAAATGGATGGGTGTTACATACTCCTGGCCTTAAATTTACACTGCACTTGGTGTATCACTGCATCTTACAATATTTTTCCTTGTTCACAGGTAGCTATTTTTTGAATTTGTAGGCTCCCATGGCCTAGAAATTTGATGCGTATTCTCCAATATATATATATATATATATATATCTATCTCTTACAAAGGAGTTCTATCAGCACATCTCCTTCCATTGCTACCGGTAACATTTGTTTCAATCAATTTTGTAAGAGAATTTAGATGCAAAAATCAACTATTTTCAACACAGTTAATATCATAACTTGATCTACAATACTACTATTTTAGTAACTAAGGGTTATGTTTCTCACCATTTAAATATGATTCCTCATTTGAAGAAATGCATGTTCTTCCTCTGCATTCTTCCAATGCCTTTGTGTTCTTGCCGAACACTTTCTTCCTGTAGTTTCCCTGCACCAGTCGCACCAAGTCAAACTAGTACAATTTACTAATCAACATATATATAATATCACATGAGGTTATCTTTAAACATCAACATCAATATCATACCCAATATGTGACCATCATAAGTAGAACCATATGTCATATGTACTACTAAGACTGAAGAAAAAAATGGATACTTATCCTTAGTTTCCAATACCAATTCTTACTTTCCACTTTTTTATCCTATCTTTGTACACACTTTGGATTGGTTTCCTTACAAGGAAATCACCTAGCTATACATGTCATATGCAATACATGTATCCATACTAGTACCATATGTACTATTTGTACACAGTACTACCTGTACAACTTGTACACCATACTAATGTCCAGAGCATCACCTGCATGACATATACTTCATCCACATGTTTTCAACCATGTTAGTATTATGCTAACAATTCCTTCAACTATTCATATTACCTCTAGGAAAGTCCAATCAAACCATGTTTGGTTTTTCGATTGAGGAATAAGGAATTCTGCAACCAGAGTATAACTAATTTTTTTTTATGTCAAAGTATTCAAGTTCCTTTACTTAGATTAATCCTTTTCATGTATCTTGTGGTTGCAGGGAATTTTCAGCAAATGATAACATAGATGAAAAATACAACTTTAAAAAACCAATAACCTTGATTTTTGGGATTAAATCTATCACTTAGACATGGTTTTAACAACAACGTAATATGACCTCCACTTTATCATAAAACCAGCTATTGACTAGAATAGTTAGTCTAGTATGGTCTTCAATGTTACATTTGAAGTCTAATAACAACCTTAACTTTGTCTTCATCCAAGAAAACAATCATTTGGTACTCAAGGTAAACTAGTAATGTCGTATGATTTGCTGTTTCTCTTTTTATACTTATTCCAACACCTTGTTGGCCATGAATCATTTAGTGGATGTCCAAAACCAATTTCAAAATCAATACGCAATTACATACATTTTTCATACATGCGTTATAAAAGTTGTATGTTCTCAATTCACACCCTCTAAGTTTTTAGGCACTATGTGTACCAGGGTGTGATTCTAGGGCATTTACACGTTAAAACCTCATTTTAACATTAAATCACCCTTGGAAATAAAGAGAATATAACTCATTTATCAAATAACAAATTTATTAACATCAATTTTCAGCATTGTTTATGCAATACTTGTTAGGTTGTCCTATTCAGAACCATACAACACTATTAATGCAATAAGATAGGCAAACTTATTCAAGATTGTTGGATAGTAAAATATGCATTTCATATGGTTGTCCCAATATCTTTGGTGCACAAAAATCCTGATTACCAGTGCCACTTTAGCCATCATCTTCTTATTTTAGCAACAAGCTGTTGCCTGATTTTTTATCCTCCTTCTTCCTAGTCTAGAACATTTTATATGATCCATTTTACTACCAACCTAAGATCCTTTGATTATCATAGAATGTATTTATGTGAAAACCTCTGGTTTACCACAAGTTGGTTTACTAATTTGGACCAGTCATGTTCTGAATCTAGTGTACCATTCTTGTTATTCATTTGGTTATTATGAATTATTCTCTTTCTACTTCTAGTGCATCCAGCACCACCATATCTAATCTGTTTGTCATTTCTATTGTTCTAAGCATGTATAGTTTGTTTACATATACACAAGGATCATTGTAATCTTATCCCTTCCCATAAGAAGTACATTTGCCAGATCTACCATTCTTCTACTAAAAGCATATTTCTTTTGTTGCAGATTGGAAATGTCCCTATTTATGGGTTATTATTAAGAAAAATCCATTTATATTTGGATTGATATGCACATCCATGACACATTGAAATTTAGTGAACTATTAAGAATGTGCTCTTAAGCTTAATACTATCTTTCTACTATTAACTGAGAAGCACTAAGACTTGATTCCATTATGTATTTTTACTTTTAGGTGTAAGACCCATTAATTTAGTTATAAATTTTTAATGTATGATGTCTCCTCCACATGCACACAATGAATTGTATTACTGGTGTGCATACACTTCACAATTCTAATTTTAGTTCAGTCTATATTGGAAATATAACTCGTGCCTCTTGCACAACTCAATTACAATTATTAGAATATTGCTTTATTCTAAGAGAAACTATAGGTTCCATCTTATTAATTATGTATGTTGTTATATAGTATCAGACTAAGGAATTAATATGACTTACTTCCCTTTAATAGGGTGTATTGGTAGAATTTTTTGACAGTAAGGTGAATTAACAGTTCAACCATTGACAATGCCATATCCAAAAATGAACAGCATCATTACATGTAGATGCACACTAATTAACACCAAATGAAAGACAATTTAAATTACCTAGTCTCATATCACATATAGAGACCTGTCTTTCACTAGCTTAACAATAGTTCAGGGAAACTTCCTGAATAGATACTCATTCAATTTCAGATACTTTTGATAGAATGTTATGAACTTATTTTGAGTGGTTTATATGGATTCCATCTACATTTTTTCGTAGGGGTTCAATGTTTCTACCCTTCATATTTCAAGATCCCAATACACATAAAATTTATTTCAATAAGGTATGTCCTTGACTAGACTATCTTTATCAACATTAGTCAGTATTTTATTAAGCTATGTCCTTGCCTAGAAAACATACCACTAATAATTTTATTTTAATATGAGTAGAATGATATGATGACCCTATCATTAAATTTCATCAAATGTTTAATCCAATCACTTATTCACCTCACTATTTATTCATAATTTTCATTACATAATATATCCATTATCCTTCCTAAGATGGTTATAATAGTTACACCTCTTATGTGGAGGAATTTAGTATTTGAACCTTCTTATTCCTTATATATATATATTCTTCTTACATATGTACTACCTGTCATTAACATTGTGGGTATAACATCCCTCTTTTGATGCACTAACCATACTTTACAATTATTACAAAATTGCTTATTTCTCTTGCTCTACTATGAACATTTAAGCTATGCAAGTATCAATTTTAAATAATGGTATAGAGTCTTTGTTCCCTCACAAGAGAACTCAACAATAACTTAAAATTTCACAACAAATAATAAGTAGAATTTTAATCTTCACATCATTTGATAAATAGGCATAATAACAAGTAACCAATTGAGGTTTGACATTTTCTACTTATTAAAATAATCAACTTATTAGTTGTTGTAATTTATTCCCATTACTCTCTATTCCATCACACCACTACAAGGTTCTATCTTATATAGAAATATTGCAAAATTATTTGTTCCAATCTAACCTTACAGGGTTTCTCCTCCCCTCAATGTTACCATAATTATGGCATATGAAGTATAATACTTAGAATTGAGAAATACTTATAAGGTGCAAAAATTTCTATGAAATACATATAAAGAATAAACTTATTAAAATGTTGGCATAGGTGGCTTAAAAAAAACAAGCCATGCACAATCGTAACTCTGGAAACTTGGCCTGCATTATCAGTCGTTCGGTAGTGATGCCGTTCAGACCAATTCCCTCCAAGCATTAGGTGAAGGCTCCCTTAATGCTTATATCATTCTCAATGTTATGTAAGGATCCCTCTCTTATACTATTGCCACTATACACTCTTATTTAGATCATGATTTTATTGATATCTAGTGCACTATCTCATATTAAATTGCCATGAATGCCACTACAATAATATTTTATTTAAGGGTCTACTCTGAGCCGCAAGAGTCCATGTAGAGAATTGAACCATGATGAATAAGAGCCAACGATCCATACCATAAATTAGAAACCACATTATTGATAGCTATAATGACATATTCACTATAGGTACGATGCCAAAAATTAGAGCAATGTTCAATTTTTATAATGCGAGAAATTACCATGATTTGATGTGAGCCATTATACCTTAACACCATTCGAGAATCACCAAATAGAAAAAGTATGTCAAAACCTAACATGAAAAATTCATCATATGAGCAAAGCCATCCTAAAATAAGGTTATGTGAGAGTCATCATTGTGAGCATAGCTAACTATTCCGCTAAGCCTCTCTTTGTAACTCAGCCCCACCCACTAGGACGTTAGATGTTTGATAGTGCCCATATCTTCTCTTTCGAGCTTATATTTTCTATGAGGGTGGCCTTGGGCACCTTTTTTTGGTTAGTATACTAAAAATTGATCGACGCACCTCACCTCCCTACCATTCAAAGTTAGCAGAGGTATCATATAGGCCAAGCCCCCCAAGTCATGGTATTTTCTTTGGCATCCCAAAATGGAGGCTCAAGTTCACGAACACATAAGGCGTGTTGAATTGGATCAGAAGGAACACACTACCTGGAGTCAAGGGTACGTTCACGCCAGATTGACTAGAAAATTATATCAATCTTCTGCCATAATAACCATTAAGATGTGATTGAGATAACAAGTTTGAGGGAAATAAACCTAAGATCCATTTCTTCCTAAGTGACGCACATTCACTTGTTGGATAACTTGAGGAATTTACTTCTCAATTTTCCTTCACCACGTAAATAAACCTGGTGTGCATAACTCAGACCTAGTAACGTAATGGATAGAGGCACTCTTTAAATGATCCCGTGGATCCTAAATATGCATAGTCACCGTCTACAATCGCAAAGATAAGATAGAGCTAACAATATATGGTCAACTAGAAAACTAGATAACCATTCTCCAAATCGAGTGTGTTTAGGGTGTGAGAAGAAGGATAACAATTATCCAATTGAATGCATAGAAGATTCTACAACATTTTAGTTGTTTTTGGAATCACCTACGAACTCTCCAGATCAGTGGATAAGGCAAAGCATTATTGTAGAATGAAAAAATAAACATTAGACCTTACTGTGGTTTCCTCCAGTGGATAAGATGCTATTGTGTTTTAAATCACACACTTCCTAAAAGCTGTCATAACCACAGAGCTCAATGGTGCAGGGTTTCGACCAAAAAAAATACGAAATCAGTAACTCCAAGTAGACAATGTCGTGGAGGTCTCTCTCTGGCTTATCATGGCCTCCATGAGTTGGGCCAAGTCTGATTGGAACTACTCCATTTCAAGCATCATAGAGAGATAGGTCAATGCAAGTTTAAGTTTCAACAAAAGCAGGTAGTCTAGCCCCCCATTACCAAATTGGCCTATCATCTGACCATGTTATGGTATGGTCCAACTACATGCTATAAACTGTTTGTATAAGTACTAAATATCGTTCTATAAAGTTTAGTATCTATCTATAGATGACATATACATCAATCAATGCTCCAAAGACTTTTGGAAACTAAAGAACAAATGAGAAAAATAGACCAGTCACAATGGAAGTAACTTTACAAAAACTGTTCAATGACTCAATTCAGTTACACATTAGTCAATTCATGCCCTAGGCAAATTTAATGGTTTGGATTTGACTTCCAGACATTTTCCTTGAGATTTCGTATTACTAAAGTGAATATATCATATAGATAAATAATGTGCTTCCAACCAGCTAAAAGAGCTTCCAATTCCACATTTGTTTTTCTCTTATTAATGACAAAGATTCAACTTTTGTATTTCTTTATCAATGACAAAGATTCAACTTTTGTATTTCTTTTATTAATGACAAAGATACACGAATATGTTATTTAGAGAAATGGGAGGTATAATTTGGTTTTGACCATCCACGTGAGCAACCAAAATTTTATTTTATTTTATTTTATTTTTTCATGCGATGTCTTTGTCATTAATTTACCAATATTTTCTATTTTTCAAACTTCGACTTTATGTTTCACACAAACTAATAATCTCGTTCCTCAATTGGCCTCATTATACATTTTCTTAATTTTTTTTTGAAGCTATTTGAGTGTGGTTTTCACTCTGAGGGTTCCTTAAATCATATTTTTTTATTATATATATTTATTTAATGAAGTGGAAAGATATAAAGACATCAATTTAAAGTGTAACCACTTTCTGATTTTATGCAGGGTGGCCATGGCCATGCTAATTTGAACTACGTGATAGATACCCTATACTTCGGCTCTTATGTGTAGATTCTTCATTTCAACATATTTCTTATCTAATTAAACAATTAGATCATTGAAAGCTATAATATTTACTGACAACAATAGAGAATAAATCTATGATCTATTTCATCCCCATGCATTCTTTACAACTACACAATCATTAACCATTATGAGCATAAAATTTGCATCAGAATATTGCTTGGGAGAAACTCAGTATAGGAATGTAAACTGATCCTACCCTTCTTTCTTCAATATCCAATGATCTGATGGACTACTTTTGTTTTTAATTGATCCCTTTACGCAATTGAAAACACAACTAGTTACATGCTTAATAAGAAATATAGGAGATTTCACTCCTCTTTAGAATAAAAACCTTTAGTTCTTTCAAAATCCCTAATTTCAAGCAATATTAGTTCAAAATTACCTTTTATTACAAATAATCAATGTAATATTCACTTGCTATGGCTTCAAAGTCCTCCTTCAAATTATTTTAAGACTTAATTTCAACATTTAAGGGTTCTAGAATATTTTTCTTATAGCAATTTATAACTAAACCCTTCATTGAAACTTATTATTTTTGTAGGACTTAATTTAACACCTACACTCATTCATATCTTACAAAGGTGGATTGGACCTTAGGCCACAATATTTTAACTTAGATCTCTGATACCATTTGTCACATACCCCTTGGGTACAATACTACCAATAATCCCCTATGCTCTACTAAATCCAGGATGTGGAATTTTATGTTCAATTACTAGACTTACATTCCAACACAACTTTTATGCCTACTTTACAACTCAACAAAAATGTTTAGTCATGGTCTTTCAACATAATACACTTCTTGCATTCAAATTTCATTCCTTTGATAACCCAATACAACCATCATCGGAACACTGTCATGAACATGCTATAACTAGAATAATCATAGTCGAAAGTATTTGCCGAAATATATCTTATACATTATGAATATATAGCTAAAGAGAGCCTTAGTGGATGTAATTCATCCCATGATGCTTAATGCATAGCCTAAACAACCTAAATCACATGCTCTACAATTTCACACCTTACAACATAATTATTCAACTTATATAGTTGTCTCATGCATAATTACTCACTATTAAAGACGAGATAGCACATAAGTTTAAAGATGTGACAATGATAAAAATTATTTTATAAAACCACATATTATATTCCTTTACTAATTTTATATGGAATTACATTTATATGCAATAGTTATCACACACATTCATATATGATAATCTCATAAGCAAGTTAATACAGGAAATTCTTCTAATGCATAGTGATCACATGCAAATTATTCAATCATCTCACAAGCAAAGATAACCAAAGAAATTTATCTCCTATGCTTAAATAATTGACAACATAGAGAGTAAGGAACCAACATACAGAACATCCCATGCAAACCAAATTATTTGAAAGGATGTCACTTAGAAAACCAACCACCTCCACCCAAACTAGAAATGGCTTTCACCAATTCACCCCCGAGTTGAGAGTTCTTGCCATGGATCAACTACCTCTTGTTGATCTCTTCCACGGGTATTTAATACCCTCTTTCATGATATGGTTACCATTAGTAGCATCTCACATTTATGGATCTTTTTATCCATTTGCCTAGGCTTTTTCCAGAAAAGCTCGCCTTTATCTCCCACGAGGCTTTTCCTCATAAATGCTTGCCTTTCTCTCCCACAAGGCTTTTATGTTTTTCTTAACTTAAGATCTTTCTTCAACTAAGTATCTTAATGGATATTTATCTCTAATCCATTAAGCTTATCTAGAATTGGATCTAGAAGTCTTGTAATGAGTGTATTATCTGTTCCCATTCACCAATGGGGATTGGGCAAGAATCACATCTATTGGTGTCTCGATTTTCCAAGTGATTAAATTATCTAATTTATTTCATAATAAATTATGTACTTTTCTTTCTTACACATTAGACCTAGATTTTATTAGCTTAGGTTAGAATTTGTTACATAAAATGGAGGGCTCTTACAATTATACATTATTTTTTAAAGTATATCCCTTAGTTCTTTTTGGTGCTTATTAGTGAAAGATATATTTCTATTGTTGGTGCTTCATACAACCTAATATAATTTTTGAAATTTTATGGAATGATATAAGTTATAATAACACAATGAATCAGCTTTCAAGTCACTAGTTTTTAAGAGGTCTAACAATAAGGTAAACCACAACTGAGAAAATAATTGAAACTATTGAAATCAAGTAAATAGGCCAATTATCTAATAATTTCTACATACAACCTAATCTATTTTTTTAATTTCTATCAATAAGAAATTTTGATATGAACACATTAAATAACCATTCAAATCAATAATTGTTAGTCACATTATCTTACTAGAATATATATATTAATATATATATATATATATATATATATATATATAATATATATATATATATATATAATATTTCTTACTAATGACAAACCAAACCACCAATATTTCTATTGGGATCATGAAACACAAGTCCACAGTCCACTTAACTTAATAAAGGCCACAAAATACAATAATAATTCATGATGTCATACATATAATGACCAAGAATTCATATTATAAATAGTATATATACATTTATGCATGAAATTTATACATTTATATATACATTTATTTCACTTTGATCATCTTAAGGTACTATTAAATATGATTGAAATTCCTTCAAATTAACTTGCACATCTATTTCCTTGCTGAATTTTGTTAACGTTGTCTATAATGCACCGATCAACCAATTATCCATTTGGTTTGTTCCAGTGAATGGAGTAGCAAGAAACAATTTTTCTTTCATCTTTTCTTTCACACTCTCAAGTTAACAATCCACTATCACAATATTAATTGCATCATACTGGGTATGAATTTCCCACACCTTTTTGAATGATTTAGTGTGTATAACATTTTTAGTATTATTAGTGACCTAATGTCCCTTTTTTGATTTAGAATATGACAAAATCCACATAACACACAAGTTGATCTCGTGATGTTTCCCAACGACCAATTTTTTTTAGGAAATTTCTTTGTTTGTCATTTGGTTTCAAGGTTGGTCACCCAAATTAATAATTTTCAAGAGATTACTCTTGAAACACAATTCAAAAATGTTTTGCATGTGGTTTTGAAACCCAAAATATTTTTTTCTCTATTTCCTAAGTCTAATCCTTTCAATTTTCTCATGTGTCCTTTTTTTTCGTCATCATCAATCTTATAAAAAAAAATATTTGTTAGATGTAAAATAACTAATTTCTTTTCAGTTATTTTGGCTGCAACATAATTACAATTATTCTAGTCAAACCACTTCATTCATATTACAAAATTCACTATGAAAGACGTGTTAAAAAAGTACACTTACCTTGAACATTTCTCCCACTATTTATAGATGAGCCAATATTCTCTTATATTATATTTATAGGACCTGGTAAAAAAAAGTCAAAACTTAAATCAAATGCCAATAATACTTCTTATGATCAAATTTTATGATATAATAGATATTCAATACAACAATGATAAAAGAAAAACATATATAATATACAGACAAACAATGAATCATGTTAAATTGTTAACATACTATTTTTTGATATTGATTATATTTTTGTAAGACATTCCACTTATCATTGTAGTCATTCTTTGGGTTCAAGTAATATATCCAAGAATCAAGCGTTATGTCTCATAATATTTCATCACCTCCATAGATACGCTATATATTATATTTATTGTAACTTCTTTCACTTCTTGAGTGGTGTGTTGACCATAAACTACCCAAAAAAATCATGTTTCTATTATCTAAATCTATTTCATTTATAACATTAATAGGTTTGAGTGGTGGATCTTGCTAAGTGATATCAAATCAAACTAGAAGCACATTAGCTAATGATGCTTGAAATTTCTCTATGAATAACTTAATTATTACTTTAACATTTGAATCATCATGTGACATAAATTTAAACACATTGTGAGATTCTATACATCTTTGAACATCAACCTTTCATGTGACATAAATTTAAACACATTGTGAGATTCTATACATCTTTGAACATCAACCTTTCTACTGAAAGAGTTTGAAAATAAATAATAATACTTGAAATTTTGTGAATTTCATCACATTGATATGTAAGCTTCACTATATCAGATTAAACATTCTTGGATTTTTGAAATTTTAAAATAGGGTTGAAATCACTTTCTGCAATGCTCTTTTATAGCTCATTTAAATATAATATTCTCAAATAACGTAATTTAACTTCAAACTTATCGTATAGTAATTTATCCAACTTTTTACTTCTTTGTAGCAAATAAAGAAGTACAAATGGTGTTTTTTTACATCTTACTCAACGGTAAAAGATCTATGCAACTCTTTATACCATATCTAGAAAAGTTTTAATAGATATACAACTTAAACATTGAATTCTCTATTGTATCTAGTGAATCATTATTTGATGTTTTGATCAACTTTGGTTTAAATTTTGTGTACACTTGACAAGAAGCTAATAATATTTCGTTTTGTTTAATTACCTCCACTTGAAATTTGATTCCACTTTCATTATGACAATAAAAATTATTCCTAATTCCTTTGTTATGTTTCCGTCTATGCATCAAACATAAAAATATTGCACAAAATCATGTGTATTGGATGTATAATACTTTATAATCATTTAAAAAGTATAAGTATAAGGTGTTGTTGACACTACAATTTGAGTTGAAATATTTGTATGTTTCTTAGATGGTGGTTGTAAAAATTTTCTTCTTTGGGCCAAGAGATTCTGCAAACAATACTAAAAAAATGTTATCACAAATCAAAATGAAATTTTAATTTCAAACATTGTCATATAGTAATATATTAAAATTTTACATGATCAACTAATCTAAATATTTATAAGGGGTATAAATAATATATAAGATCACCATAGCAACTAAAGGAGGCATTGTTTGTGTATCAACTTTTTTCATTTTCTCTTCATTGCTTGCAATTTTAGATACACTCAATTCCATAGTTTCTAAAAATAATCGTAAAAACATGAAATATTGAATACTAATAAACAACGTTAAACTACATCAATTACATTTAAATGCACAAGAACAAATAAGCCGTATGTTATGAAATATTACTAGCAACATATATTAAAATTAATTCAGTTTGAAATTGCATAATGGAATATTGTCTAACTATTTGTAAATGGGTATAAACTATATTTTAAAATGTCATGCTAACTACAAGAGAATTTTGTTGTGTCATATTTATGTTTTTTTTTCCTTGATGCTTTCTTCGGAATCTCACTTTCACCATAATTATTAGAACCAAAAAATATTTCTAAAGAAATATAATAATTTCAAATAAGTTAAAAATATATATCAAGTTAAAAAATATCATAAAATCATCTCCTACAACATCTCATTTCACACATATGCACAAGAACAAGGTATTTCAAACTATATGCAAATTCACTGCAAGAAAATGATAGCTCAAACTTCATTATTTAACATTCATTTATTTGCATAATACCCAACCATTTGAAGAAAAGCATAAAATAATTTTAGAAATGTCATACCTTTTAGAGAAGATATTGGTGGTTTATTTCTTGAACTTCCATTTCTAATAGACACTTCCTTTGAATTTTCTCTAGATTCATAGTCCATGTTTTATGAAAATAAAAGTAAGAAACTACTACCAAATTTTCTAATTGTTGAAAAAATATGAATTATAAATACTGTCATTCCTTTCATCATTATTTTTGTAATAACTTGAACAACAATAATAACAATATTATAGGGGAAATTAATTCAAGCACATGCTAGATATCTTTCTTCCACAAAAAGCCACATTGTATGGTGAAATAAATCTAACATAGAGTAGACTTGTTTCATCTTGAAGTGCTTGTGTTTGTGGTAGAAGGAAATATAGTGCACACCAGATTTGTTTTACTTTAAAATTCCGATGTCTATGCTACAAACAAATATAATGTGCACTATATTTGATTTACCTTGAAATGTTGTGTTTGTACTAGAATAAAATTTAGCATGTGCTACATTTGTTTTACCTTGCAATGTTTGTATTTGTGCTATAAACAAATATAGTGTGTGCTAGATTTGTTTTACCTTGAAATTCTTTTATTTGTGCTAGAAATAAATATAGCACAAAGTCGAATCAATTTATTTTGATTTTGCAATGCTTGTATTATGCTAAAAACAAATCTAGCACGTGCTATAATTATTTTACCTTACAATGCTTGTGTTAGCTAAAAATAAAACTAACATGTTCTAGATTTGTTTTTAGCTTGCCATGTTTTGTTTGTGCTAGAAACAAATCTAGTATATGTTATATTTGTTTTACCTTGTAGTACTTGATTTTGTGCCCACATAAAATCTAGTGCATACTATATTTATTTTATATTTCAATTCTTGTGTTTGTGATAGAAACAATTCTAACACACATTATATTTATTTTACTTTGCAATACTTATTTTTTTGCTAAAAGGAAATCTAGTGTGCGTTAGATTTGTTTTACATTGAAATGCTTGTATTTGTGCAAGAAACAAGTCTAGCATGTCCTAGATTTGCATTATCTTATAATGCTTGTGTTTTTGTTAGAAGGAAATTTAGTGTATGCTAGATTTGTTTCACCTTGCAATTCTTGCAGTTTTTCTAGAAAAAGATATAACACATACTAGATTTGTGTTATCTTGCAATTCTTTTGTTTGTTATATAAACAAATCTAGTGTAGGGTAGATTTGTTTTACTTTACAATGCTTGTGTTTGTTCTAGAAAAAGCCTATCATACATTAGATTTGGTTTACTTTGTAATGCTAGTAGTTGTGCTAGAGACAAATCTAGCATGTGCCACATTTTTATTCCCTTGAATGATTTTATTTATGTTAGAAGGAAATCTAGAGTGTGTTAGATTTGTTTTACTTTACAATGATAGTATTCATTCTAGAAACAAATCTAACAAGTGTGATATTTGTATTCCCTTCCAATGCCTGTGTTTATGCTAGAAGGAAATGTATTTCATGCTAAATTCTTTTTACCTTGTAATTTTATGTTTATTCTAAAAATAAATGTAGTGCATGCTAAATTTTTTTTACCTTAATTTTTTTTGTTTATGCTAGAAAAAAATATAGCACATGCTATATTTATTTTACCTTGCAGTTCTTCTTTTGTGCTATAAACAAATATAAAATGATACAATTGTTTTATCTTCCAACACTTGTTTTTGTACTAAAAACAATTCTAGTGCATGTTAGATTTGTTTCACTTTGTAATTATTGATTTTGTGCTAAAAGGAAAACTAGAGTGCGTTAAAATTGTTTTACCTTGAAATGTTTGTATTTGTGCTAGAAACAAATATAGCATTTGCTAGATTTATATTACCTTGAAATGTTTGTGTTTATGTTAGAAGGAAATCTAGTGCATGATAGATTTGCTTCACATTGCAATGTATGCATTTGTTTTGAAAACAAATATACCATGTACTAGAGTTGCTTTACCTTGCAATGCTTTTGGTTATGCTAGAAACAAATCTAACACCTGGATTTATTTTTACTTAAAATGCTTGTCTGTGCAAGAAGGAAATATATCATACATTAGATTTGTTTTACTTTGTAACGTTTGTGTTTATACTAGAAATAATCTAACACATGATAGATTTGTTTTACCTCATAATGCTTGTGTTTGTGATAGAAATAAATATAGCACATGCTCGATTTGTTTTACCTTGTAATGCTTATGTTTGTAGTAGAAGGAAATCTACTGTGCATTCTTTTACCTTAAATTTTTTTGTGTTTGTGCTAGAAACATATCTAGCATGGGAGAGATTTGTTTTACCTTATAAAAATTGTGTTTGTGCAAGAAGGAAATCTAGCATATGCTAAATTTGTTTTACCTTACAACGCTTGTGTTTTCTTTATAAACAGAGCATTAGATTTATTTTACCTTTAAATGATTGTGCTTGTGCTATAGAGAAATATAACACAGGATAGATTTGTTTTACCAAATAACATAATAATTTCAAAGGGATTGTAAATAATATATAAAACCACCATACTAACTAAAGGATACATTCTTTGCATCCCACTTATTTTTTCTTTTCTCTTTCCTTCTTTGCTTATAATTTCAGATACACCAGTTTCCACAATTTCTAAAAACAATTGTAGAGACAATGAAATAACAAATAATAATAAACAACCTCTTAACACATGATTTTCATTTATATGCACAAGAACAAATAAGCACATGAATTATGGAATATTACTACCCACATAATGATATATTCAAATTCATTCAGTTTGAATTTGCATAATAGAATATTGTCTAATTATTTTCAAATGAGTATAAACTAGATTTGAAAATTTCATGCCATCTACAAGATAATTGTGTCGTGTCATATTATATTTCATTTTTTTCCTTAATGCTTTATTTGGAATCTCAATTGCACCATATGAAAACATTTGTAGAGAAATATATTATAATTTCAAATGGAATAAAAGAATTACAAGTTAAAAATGATTATGAAATGATCTATTATAGTTTCTCAGTTTACACCTGCATAAGAACAAGAAATTTAAAACCATAAGAAAGTCCACTACAAAAAAATTATAGTTGAAACTTCATTAATCAATATTCAATTATTTACATAATTCCTAACCATTTATAAACTAGTTTTCAAAATACCATATCATTTAATGAATATTTTGGTGGTGTAGTTCCCGAACTTTCTTCTCCCTTAAATGCTTCCATTGAATTTTCTTTGGCTTTATAATTCATGATTTCTAAAAATAAAATTAACAAAACATTACCAAATTTTCCCATTATTGAAGAAAATATGAAGTATAAATAATACCATTTCTTTCATCATTATAATTGTAATAAAATAAATAAGAACAATAAAAATATTACAAGGCAAAATAAATATAGCACGTGTTATATTTCCTTCTTACACAAAGAAAGAGACATTAAATGTTGAAACAAATCTAGTGCACGCTATATTCATTTTATATTGTAATGCTTATTTGTGCTATAGGGAAAGGTAGTGCACACTAGATTTGTTTTATCTTAAATTTCCAGTGTCTATGTTAGAATTGAATCTAGTGCATGCTAGATATGTTTTACCTTGCAATGCTTGTGTTTATACTAAAAGGAAATCTAGTACGTGTTACATTTGTTTTACATTTCAATGTTGAAGTTTGTGATAGAAACAAATTTAATGCATGTTAGATTTGTTTTATCCTACAATTCCTTCATTTGTGTTAGAAACAAATCTAGTGCATGATAGATTTGTTTTACCAATAATGATTTTGTTTGTGCTAGAAACAAATTTAGCATGTGTTAGATTTGTTTTACCCTAAAATGTTTATGTTTATGTTTATGCTTTTGTTTTATCCTGCAATGTTTTTTCACTTTTCCTTACACTATATTTATTTTACCCTATAATGCTTTTCTTGTGCTAGAAGGAAATCTAACAGGTGATAGATTTGTTTTACCCTAAAATGCTTGTGTTTGTGCTAGAATAAAATCCACTGCACATTAGTTTTGTTTTACCCTCTAATGATTGGTTTGTGCTTGAAACAAATCTAGCACACAATAAATTTGTTTTACAATTTAATTCTTTTATTTTTCTCTACATTTTTTATAAAGTTTTTTCCTTTCATTAAATTAGTTACACCTTACAATGCCTATGTATGTGCTTCAAACAAATCTAATGCATGCTAGATTTATTTTACTTTGCAATGCTTCTTTTTAGTCTAGGAGAAAATCAAGGGCATGTTAGACTTGTTTTACTTTGCAATGCTAGTGTTTATGATAGAAAATATTTCAGTGCACACTAGATTTGTTTTACCTTGCAATGCTTTTGTTTGTGCTAGAAACAAATCTAGTGTGTGCTAGATTTATTTTACTTTACAATGCTTGTGTTTATGCGAGAAGGAAATCTAGCATCTATTAGATTTGTTTTACTTCTCAATCTTGGTTCTTTTGCTAGAAATAAATTTAGCATGCACTAGATTTTTTTACCTTGTAATGCTTTTATTTATGTTAGAGAAGTATCTAGCATGTGCTAGATCTGATTTACCCTGCAATGCTTTTGTTTGTGCTAGGAACATATCTAGCACACGTTAGGTTTGTTTTACCCAAGGATGCTCATGTTTGTGTTTTTTCTTTACCCTACATTTCTTTTTTGTTTTTCATTAAACTAGATTTGATTTACCTTGTAATACTTGTGTTTGTGCTAGAAACAAATCTAATGAGTAGTAGATGTGTTTTACCCTTCAACTCTTATGTTTTTCCTAAAAATAAACCTAGTATACCTTAGCTTTGTTTTATCCTACAATAATTTTTTTTTGTGCTAGAAACAAATCTAGTGCACGCTAGACTTGTTTTACCCAACAATGTTTTTGTTTTTGTTTTTGTTTATCCTGAAATGATTTTATATTTATACAACATTGTTTTACCTTGCAATCATTGTGCTTGTGCTAGAAACAAATCTAGCTTGTGATAGGATTGTTTTTATCATGCAATAATTTTTATTGTGTTAGAAACAAATATAGGGCATGCTAAATTTCGTTTACCCTGCAATGCTTTTATCTTTGTTAGAAACAAATCTAGTGTGCACTAGATTGGGTTTTACTCTATTTTTTTTCTCACACTAGAAACAAATCTAGCATATTCTAGATTTCTTATGTCATATAATGCTTTTGTTTGTGCTAGAAACAAATATCGTGCACACTTTGTTTTACCCAACAATGTTTGTGATTGTGCTAGAAATAAGTGTAGCATGCATTATATTTGTTTTAACTTCTTGTTTTTGTGGTAGACACAAATCTAGTGTGCACTAGATTTGTTTTATGTTGTACTTCTTGTATTTGTGTTAGAACAAAATCTAGCGCACGCTAATTTTTTTTTACCTTACCATGTGTTGTGTTTGTGCTGAAAGAAAATATAGTGCAAGCTATATTTATTTTTACTTAATGTTTTTGTTTATCGTAATATGAAATGTAGCAGGTGCTAGATTTGTTTTATCCTGCAATGCTTGTCATTGTGCTAGAAAAAAAATCTAACAAGCATTAGCTTTACCCTACAATGATTTTGTTTGTGTTAGAAACAAATCTAACATGACCTATATTTTGTTTCTACTATAGTCATTGAATTTGTGATAGAAGCAAATTAATTGGTGCTAGATTTGATTTATTTTGCAATGATTTTTTTTTTTTGTTGTGTGTTAGAAACAAATCTAAAACTAGCTAGATTTACCTAATAAGCAAAGAGTTGGTGCTTTACCTCTCCCCCATGTAAAATCATTAATAAGATTGCACATAGTAAAGCTTACTTGCATTCATTCAGTATGATGGATAATTGACCAATTTTTTCTTTTTGTCGATTATAATGTTATGTACTGAGAAGATGGGAATGTGATACTAGCATTAATGACAGGTGCATCATTTATGGTTCATTGGCATTGAATCATATGCCCATATTCTTAGCACAGAACAATGTGATTGAGTAGGGGCTCCTGATAATTGTAGGGCTTCTCTTCCAAGTGTTTTGGTGCATTTGGAACATAATAGACCGAAAAACAATATAAGCTTTCATTCATTCTAGATATTGCTTTAACTCTCCTCCAAATTATTAATATGGCATTACCTATTGCTAGTGTGATTGTTTCAGTACTCAGTTCTTTTGTTGAGTTCATTTTACTTGTTGTAGTTTTATAGTTGTAATAGATTCACAATAATTTTTATTGTCGGTAGATGATTATTGCACTCAATTTATCATTATTACTTGCTGATAGAGATTGATACACTTATGTGTTAAAAGTACGTGAAATATTTTTAGTTCAGTTCAAAAAGGATAAGTTACACGTGGCACTTATCAAATTTATATCAATTGATTCAAGAATAGTGTTGGCCATTCTATTTCAATTAAATTGCGATTATTATAAAAATTATGGTAATTTTTCATATTCTGTGACATTTCTCACCATCAATTTCATTGACTTTCCATCATGATTATTGCATTGAAGGCGTTGTGACAGTTAATAATCTAGACTAGATAACAATGTATCTAGAGAAAATTAAGGATGATTGACCTATGATTAGGAAATCAAATCGGCTGCTTCATTTAATTCAATTTCCATTATTAATATTATAGAAAATATGGTAATTTATTCATATTCAGATATGGATTGCATTAAATTTCTTACTGTCACTTCTCCTAGTTGTATAATGTCAATATTGCATTGATAACAATGTATCTAGATAACGATGAGGACAATTAAACAATGATTAGGAAATAACTTCGATTTCTTTCTTTCGATTCAATTGTCATCTCTCTGTGAGGTGAAGAAAGCCAAGTTTCTCTTTTCGAGGAGAAAAAGTCATGGTCTATTGAATTTTGGTTGTTTTCTAGATTAATGATCTAAGAAAATGTAAGCAAAAAATGTGGTCAATTGAACGTTGGTTATTTTCTAGAGTAAGGATTATTGCAAAATATTTTTTTGATTTAAAATTGAGCCTCGATGGCATCTCTAATCTATGTTTTTGTTTTATACGATATTTAGAGGTGTCATTAAGGGATAATTGAAATTTGAGGGTGTGTTCATCTATGCTTTCATTCTAAGAAAATTCTTTATTTTGAATTAGATCCAGTGCTCTATGCAATTTCTTTTATGTGTATGTATTGTAAGGCTACTCTGCTGGTAGCGAAATCCATTCTCAATGTTGTTTAGCCCTATATTTCTCACTTCCATGTATAATGACTGGGTGTAACTATTTTGTGTGTGAGGAAGAAAAATATGAAGTTAAATAAATGTGAAATCATGTGACACATTAGACCGAATGAGTGATGTTAATTGTGTTCTATCGTTTAAAAATCAATATTATGCAGAAAAAAGTGTGGGAGAACTATGAGAATGGGAAAATGAATGCAGAAGTACAAATCTTTGTCATATAAAAATTGTGTTTATTATTGCGCATACTGGTTCTTTGGCATAAGTCATAAGTCAAACGGTCTAAGTTTTATATAGCTTATGTGAAATAATTTTAATAATAATAATAAAAATAATAACTTGTTAGTGTTTTTTTCTTGTTAGCTTAAGAATCTGTTGACAGTGATAGAAATCCGTCAACCAAGGGGTCTCCCTGATGTGAAGTCCCAATTAGACATCACACCATTTGGTGTAGAAGCCCCATTTGGAATGTTAGCTCAGTTGCCGTATATCTCAAAGATATGCCTTGGCTCTAACTATTAGCATCAGAGGGGGATGCAATGGTGTCTTCAAAAAGTGAGGAGGTGTGCTTGGTGAGTGTTCATTTGTAAATTTGTCAAGGTTCTTCTACTGCGGAGGGGACATAAGTGAGCCTCTAAATGAGAGGTAGTAGTACCACCCAAGAAGAGACACTCATCAACCAGAAAGATCCGTCTAACATCCAACAAGAATAGTACAGATAGGATGCAATGGTCATTACAACCAATAAATGAAGAAATATTTGTCTAATATCTTACATCATTGTCTACAAGGATGAGACAACAATAACAACAATTACAACATATTATCAATAAGTTAAGTACTAAAATAACTGAAATAGTTCAACTATATTGGCACATGTGGAAGCAAAGATGAAAGTCAAACATTCACAAAATAGTCTTACAAACATTCATAATCCATGCATGGAGAATGTGCCAGCCTTGAAGGTTTTTGTCATGAAGTAAAATTTCCAAGACACATGTTTACAATGTACAACATTAGGTTTAGTAGTGGAACATTGGAGCCACTCCTTGCTCCTCAAAGATCTAGCTTATCTCTCTAATGCCTTGCAGGAAGAGCCAAGGTGAAAAAGTCCTTTGTTCATACAATGAGGGAGTATATATAACCAAGGGGTGATGCTTTCCCTCCTTGTGACTCTTTGACTACCCTGATGACTGTTTGAGTTCCTATGACTTTTCAACTTACATGACTCACCATATTACATATGTGTCCTTTGGACTTCGACTTTACAATGAATACAATATACATGGTCCACAATGATGATGTGGCATATGAAAACTCATGACAAGACATGAAATTGAACTGTTGATATGAATTGCTTCAATGATGTGGCAACATCAAGCCACTATTTCTGCTGTGAATGATGCTTGCTTGAGAATTCTCTTGTCTTCCACCTCCTCATGGTTTGGTGATAGGAATTTTCAATGATCTCAAGTCTTGAGTTGTGGTCACAAGATGGTGTCCCTTTTCTTTTCCTGATAGATCAACTTGCATGCTTAGCTACAGGAATGTTTTTTGCATGTCCTCCGCCTTCATCTGCTTATTCATCATCCCACCATCATATGATAAGATACTTGTATTTGCTATTCACTCATGATGAGAAAAAATTAGCTTGAAAAAAACTCCTAGCCTAAGATGATGCATTCTGATTGATGGACTAAGCCAAAACCAGGTAGTAGGGTGGAAAGGGGGCTTAGTGACTGCGCATTGCACATTTCCAACAACTAGGGATGAGGCTTGAGGCCTGAGACTACAAAATGCATAGTTCAGGCTGGGCTAAGGGACATATATACACATTTTTGGTAGTGAGTGGGATAGGCTAAACGGATGGTCACTGCGGGAGAATTTTTCACAATTCTGAGAGGCAAGGGTGGCTGGTCCACATTGGGATTGTGAAATTTAGAGGCTCAGGGAAAGATCTTGGTGCTTATGCTTGTGCCATGTGTAATTAAGGCTAGTTTGTTTGAGAGTATTACGTAATTCTGGAGGTGAAGGTTGGGTCTTGGGATCATGAACTGTGTGAAGTAGTAGTCTTGGGAGGAAGGAATTGTGCATTGTGCAGAATTAAAGGCCAAGGTCATAGCTAGATGACTTGAGCTACACAATGTGCAGTCTAGGTAGGTCAGGTGAGGTCAAGGTGTTGAGTCGATATATTCTCAGACATACCAATATGAAAAAACCTGATTTTTTTATATGTGCATACAATATGGTGCTAAGGTGTATGAGCACCAAGGCTTGACATTTCGGGATTGAAGGAAGCACTACTATTCTAAAATCACTTGGGCGTACTGCAAGGTTGTAAGCAGAGATTGTAAATAAGAATTGGGTTACTATTGATCATAAAATAGCAACAACAAATTGTTATGATTAACATAAATAATTTTTTTTGTAAACGTAAGTTTATAAAGTGGGCTTAAGGAAGAACCTAGTTATATTATGTTGGTTATCGTATAGTTTAGTTTGAGAATTTGGGATTGAATGAAATTCTTGGTGATATAAATTACTATGAATGTGTAACACTTGTAAATCACAATTTATAGATGTGTGGATTGAAGGAAATTCATATGTTAAATGCTTGATTTGAAGGAAGTGCTTGGTTCAAAGAAATATAGTATAAGATCACTACACAAAGTTAGAAAACATAGAAGAATTCAAAAAAGTAGAATGGACCGTTATAGAATAAATTATAGAGCGTATTTCAGAGGGGATTGGTGTTTCATGTGGGTTGGTGCCTGTAAATTAGCAATGCAGATTGGTGTCTCCTATGGTTTATTTCCTACACAGTTTGTTATACAAGGTTGGTTCCTACAAAATTCGTATAAGTAGGTTGGTTCCTAGCAAGATTTTTTATAAAGACGTTTTCACATATACCTTGTGTTTTATATGTGAGATTGTTTGATGGTTTATTCCATATGCTTAAATAATCAAGAAATTGTATTATGCTGATTCTCTCCCCCCGTCCCACCCCACCACTACCACGACCATGACCACCAAAACCCCCCTCTCAGTATAAGTGTGAATCTAACAAATTGAAATAAATTGTGGTATTTGATGCACTCCAAATTTTTTAATATTACATGGAGTAATATGTATTTATTAACATGGAATTTATTTTGTGTAAAATGTACCGTCCAATATTTAGAAAGGAACAAATATTGGAAGCTTTTGCCATGAAAAAATACATGTTTTAGTGTGTATGTGAATATATAGTGGAAATATATGTTTCAATGTCCATTATGTAAAGAAATGGTAGAATTTAATTCATATTTATTCACTTCTCTTTACCTAACTCCTATTAAAATAAATGGGTATTTTGTTTCTTATGAAATTTTGAAATCTTTGGAGCTTGTTCTATTGATTAGTAGGAAATGAATAAGAGGTATATCTAATAGTGCTTTCCAAGTATTCATGATGTGAGGCCCTCTCACCATTTGGTTGATCTCAAGGTGTCATGTGTTCTTTTAGTCATTTTTTTGGGAGATTAAAACACATATTTCATTAAAATTGGAAAAATTCTATTACAAGGACTTCAACAACAAACCCATTTCATTAAATTTGGAATTATGCAATGAATATAGAATTTAGAATTTTATCTAGATTAAGTTTGAAAATTGGTTAGTCCACTACTTTGAATGTATCTTTTCAACAATTTTTTATATAAAATTTATTATGATAAACTATATAAAACAAAAAAATATAAACTTGTAGAAGCAAACATTTGACATCTTAATCTTGGATTCACATTATTTCTTCTAACATTATTTTTGGTTCCTATTAAAATTTTGATTAATATTATTTGCTGACAAGAATATTATCTATTTTAATATTACTAACCAATTTAATTATAATTGGATATAGTAAATACCACACTATCTATGTTGAGTTACCATTCTAGTAAAAAGTTGGCACAATTTTAAAGTGTCCATAATATTTATTTAATGATAGAATTATGCCAATATGTATGTTACCATAAAAATTTTAATTTAATGTACTATTAGTAATTTTGTTGCATTGAGTATCATATTTTGTTATATTAGGAGGTTAATAACATTTTATAATTGATAAGAGAAAATATTAACTTAGACACATAATATGCTTAAATTGATACTTTTAATAGTCAAAACCAATTACAAAATAGAAATTATAGCAACATTAAATTTGGAAAAATTATATTACAAGGACTTCATCAACATTAATTACTTTGTAACCTAGCCTAGATCCATCTTAATCCAGATCTACCAAACAATGAGAGGGATCATGTCTAGAGTTAAGATGGATCTAATCTGGTACTCTCGCATTCTATAATGGATTTCCTCATGCCTTTAAATAGGCAGCGTCATAACAAATACAAAGGAAACATACCATGGCCGATACAATACCATAGGCCTATAAGACACCATCGATAAACCTGTCAAATGAGTAACTCAAACTTATCTTAACTAGTCTATGACTTAAAAATTTAACAAGGTCCTCCCCATATCCTAGTAAACATTGATGTTTATGGGCATAAATGATTACATAGAGTCTCGCTAGATTGAGTTTCATAGCACATAGCGCCTCTCAGCACAATCACCATATTAACTTAAGGTAAGATAAAATAAGCAATTTTTTAGTAATGTCAAACTAATTAGTGGCCAAGAATAGGTAAAACATGGGACTACTAGGCACAACAATATCAATACAAAATAGGGGTATGAAAGCAACTCTTAGTAGGAACCAATTAAATCATATTAGTATTTTTAACATCAAAGAAAGCTATTATAGTTAATATGGATAATAGACTAGATTAGTTGATGCTTAATTTTTGTGCCTAAGGACTCTCACCCCCAAGTTTCCAACAACACAGTGGTTAATTTTTGGTCAAAATATGATGGTGTTGTGAAGATCTCAATGTAAGAATTGGAAATAAGTGCCTCCCTTGCAAATTTTGCATTGAAACTAGTCTACTAGAAAGTTAGTAAGTAAAATATGCCTTTATGTAAATTTTCCATGCCATAGTGCCTTTATAAAGCACCAAGAGGAGGTTCATACCACTTAGAACACTTAATAAGAATTTTCGGATAATTGTAATCTTTTAAAATACCATTTAGGATTCATAATCAATTAATTCTAATTTATAAAAAAAAATCATAATAATGGGTGAAAAAGTCTAAATATATCCATTTGTGACCCTTGTCTTGCATGAGCCTAGAAATTTCATTTTACACATTATCATTTAATGATTCCATGCTTTATTGGGAAAATCATTTGTTTTATATGGAGTTTTATTTCAAATGAAACAATTCCACATTTATACACTAATATTAAATCATGTGATAGAAAAATGGAAGTCAATAAATTATTTCTGGCTTATTGACTTAAATGACATTATTGCAAATATGAGTTATTGATTTTAAGAATACATAGTTAAGAAAGGTTATGGATTTAAAATCGAAATAGACCATTTGGAACAAATTATCAATTATTTGTTTTATAAATTTGTATCTTTACTTACATTAAGATATTTATGTCAATACTACATTACATTTATAAACATGTATTATGAAAGCATATAACTAAATACAATTCAATAAATAGCTTCACACCTTGCTGGATTCTATGAGATTTTAACAACTACAAATAATGTTTTTAAAAATTAAAATTTACAAAATGTTAATATGGATGGGAAAATAAAATGTAATATTATGGTGCAAAAGGGTTAAAGACATCCTTTTATGCCACATCTCTTGAATGCACCTGAATAGTCCACTTAACACTCATTATCAATTTATTATTCCATGTTTTATTAGTAAAAACATTTTCCTTTAGATGGATTTCTATTTCAACAATAATAATGTCACATTTATGCACTGATATCAAACCACATTATAAGCATATAATATTCAATAAATGGCTTCCAAACTTATCGACTTAGCATGCGATTATTGCATATATAAGTATTTGATTTAATAATACATAGTTATAAAGTGTTGTGTATTGAAAATAATGTAAACATCATAAAACTCATTATCAATTAATACTTTCGAAAGTGAAATACATTTATAAACTTGTATCAATGCATATACCTAAAAATAATTCAATAAATAGGTTAACGTGTTGTTGGTTTATATCACATTATTTATATTACAAATAATTTATTTAATAATTGAACTTTACAAATTGTTAACGTGGGTGGGAAAATAAAATATCATATGATGCCAATGATTTAAAGACATTTATTTATGATCCATCTCTTGAATAACCTTAATAGTCCACATAACATTCATTATCCATTAATTATTCCTTGTTATATTATGATTTTTTTTTTTACATGGAGTTTGATTTAAAAAACAATGATGTCGCATTTACACTATTATTAAACCAAATGAAAAGAAAACGAAAGTCAATAATTGGCTTCATGACTTGACTCATATGATATGATTGCATACAAGCATAATTTATTTAATAAGACATATAAGTTAGAAATAATAATGGATTGAAAATACAATGTCTTAAAATTTAAAGAGTTTGAAGTCACTAATATATGTCTCATTTCCCATTAGCCTAAATAGTCTACTTAACACTTATTATTGAGAAATTCTAATATATGTTTTTGGAAGAAATGATTCATAGTTTATGGCTGCTATATGCATTTATACACTCATATTAATCAATATAAATAAGTAAAAGTTGATAACATAACTTTGTGCCTTGTTGACTCGTGACACAATTTCATTTTATATAAAAATATAAATGAATAAAAATTTACCATTGGACAATGAAATGAAATTACTTACAATAAAAAATGTTCATAGACATAATTCATCAATGATACATGTTCAACAAAAACTTAATAGTCTATTTAGCACTCATTATCAATTAATTATATTCATTTTTTAAGAAATGAAAATTTATTTACAATAGAGTTGTATTATAAAAATTATTTATCACATGTATACATTCATAATAATGAATTTTATCGGCAATTAAAAGTCAAAAAGTGAATTGGTACCTTGTTTATTTGTAATATGATATGATTGAAATTACAAATATTAATTGATTTAAGTATATAAAAAATTAAAAATTATGGATTGGGAAATTAACTATCTTCTACTACAAAAAGTTTAAATCATTCACCTATGCCCCATTTCCTATTAGCTTGAATAGTGCAAGTACCATTTATGAACTAAATTATTTATAATTATTTTAGTATGATTTTTACCTTTACTTACATTGAGAATTATTTCAAAATTTAAATTTCAAATTTATCTATGGGTATTAATGCATATGAGTAAATAAAATCAATAAAAATAACTTTTCTCTCCAACATATTATATAATATTTTTGTTCGTAAGCTTGGCAGGACAACATCTTCGTCATGTCCAATATATCACCCCGATCAAGGCGTGGAATTGAACCAGTGACTTCACATCAAGGAGTGCCTTAACATACCACTCACCGTCTATTCAAGACCTCGTGGACAATGGATCATATAATATTATTTTAATGAGAATTAATGCATTTAAGAATGTAAATTAAAATACACACACAAATTAGAAAGAAAAATCATTTCTACAACAAATTCAATCAAAAAATGATTATAAATAATAATATAAATGTATACTGATATAATTTTAAATTCCTATATATTTCAAAAAAATAAAAACCATACAAATTCATTCACAAAAAACTATGTCCAAGTTGCATTTAAAAAATGGATTATTCTTCTCAGCAAATTTATTAAATAAACTATCGTCATCAATTACAATGAAGTACATGTTCTATTGGTCAAGTCCCACTAGCACAACCAGTTGAGGGTGACCCAAGATAAAACCTCATGGGGGTGGTTGTGCCCTATGCTAGGGGGAGGAGACATGCTAAAAAATCAAGTCAACTTAGGGCTAGTATGGCCGAGGATAGGTGTTATCCCCAAGTGTCTTTGACTACTTATATTCCCTAGAGTCACGACTCCTTAAGTCACAGGTCAAGCCTAGAGGATCACAGAAAACTTGAAAAAAAATACATGTTCCTTTGAAAATTTGAATGTACTCACGTTTCTCTTTGATATGAGGAAGTTCCTTAAGAAACAGAAATGAAACCCGCATAAGAAAAGTATATTTCCCTTGTCTTTTATAGGATTTCAATAAGATGTGGTTTGACTCTTATTCGACAAATTGAGAAGGATGCCTTAATATGTCTATTAAAATTAAATTTTATCCTTCATATTTATCTCCATATTAAGACCACACATCACTCAATATTTTCTCATATAATTGTATTGTTCTCCCTACTTTCACTTTTCTTTGGAAATGAAAACGATCCTTGTCCCATATGAATTTAAAGTCCCTTATATCAATATTTAGTTTTTCAAGTACTTGTCGTATATACTTGTGAGTGAAATCTAACGTTCATATGACAACGTCATAATTTTTTAAGCGATATTTTAATAATTCTAACTGAGAAGGCCTTAAAATATAATACCCATCACCAAACTGCCAATTTGGATCTCTTTGAATATGAAAACTTGCTTCATCTCTGGTGTTTAATTGGAAGAATAATCCTTTGATTTCAAAGATCAACCTCTTTTGACTTACATTAATTCCGATCTCTCTCTGCATTGCAACCTCATATATGAAATTAACATATCTTCAGTTCAACTCTTCATTACTTAAGAACATCAAAACATTTAAAAAATTATGTTAGTATATATTATGAGTTTTTCCCAATTTTAACAAAAACAATTTTATAAGGGGTTAAATGGGAATCAAAATGCTTGTTACACTAGCCCTATGCAAGTGAACAAATAAACAGTATATCTAGTTTATACATACAACCTAACACCTTTATTTAATTTATATGGAACACATAAGTATTACGTGAACATATTGAACCACGATTTAGATAATTGACTTTAACATTTAGAAATATTTGTTTAATCACAATTGGTAAATATAATTACAATGTTACAATTCAAGTAAAGAAACCAATTATAAGTTAATTTCCACATAAAAAATAATACAATTTTTAAATTTCAAACATATTAATTAATTTTACATTATTTTTTGAAGTAGATCTAGTTCCTTTTGGTGCTTATTTAATAAAAGATATATTTCTATTGGTGGTGCAACAAAGAACCTAATATAGGTTTTTAACCTTTATGGAATGGTAGAAGTTATAATAACACAATGAAGCATATTTCAAATCATAATTTTTAAGAGGTCTAATGACAAGGTAAACCACAACCGAAAAATAATTGCAATTGTCCAAATCAAGTAAATAGGACAATTATTTAATAATTTATACATACTTCCTAATCTATTTTTTTAAATTTCTATAAAATACAAAATTTTGATATTAACATATTAAACAACCATTCAAATCAACTTAAATACAAGTCAACAAGTCAAATTCATGAAATACAAGTCAACTTAAATTAATAAACATAACAAAATACAATAATAATTCATGATGTCATACATTTAATGGCCAAGAATTCATATTATAAATAGTATATATACATTTATGCATGAAATTTATACATTTATACATACATTTATTTCACTTTGATTATCTTAAAGTACTATTAACTATGATTGAAATTCCTTTAAAGTAACTTGCACACCTATTTCCTTATTGAATTTTTGTTCAATGTTGTCTATAATGAACTGATCAACCAATTATCCTCTTGCTTTTTTCTAGTGAATGGAGTAGCAAGAAACACAATTTCTTTCAGATTTTCTTTCACACTCTCAAGTGAAAAATCCACTATCACAATGTTAATTGCGTCATATTGGGTATGAATTTCCCACACATTTTTCAATGATTTGGTGTGTATACAAGTTTCAGTATTGTTAGTGACCTAATGTCCCTTTTGCGATTTATAATATGATGAAATCCACATAATCACAGGTTGATCTCGTGATGTTTCCAAGACCAACATTTTTAGAATTCTTGTTGTTGTTTGTTTCAAGGTTGTCATCCAAATTGTAATTTCAAGAGATTTACTCTTGAAACACAATTCAAGAAAATGTTTTGCATGTGGTCGAAGCCAAAATAATTTTTTCTCTATTTCCCGGTCTGCATCCTTTCAAATTTTCTCAATATGTCCTTTTTTTCCATCATCGTCAATCCTATAGTAAAAAATGTTTGTTAGATGTAAAATAACTAATTTATTTTCAGTTATTTTGGCTACAACATAATAATAATTAATCTAGTCAAACTACTTTATTCATGTTACAAAATTCACTAAGAGAAAAGTGTTAAAAAAGTACACTTACCTTGAACATTTCTCCCACTATTTATAGATGAGCCAGTATTCTCTTGTATTATATTTATAGTACCTAGAGAAAAAAATGTCAAAACTTAAATCAAATGCCAATAATCATTCTTATAATCAAATTTTGTGATATAATACATATTCAATACAACAATGATAATGAAATAAAAACATATATAATATATATAAAAAAATGAATCATGTTAAATTGTTAACATACTATTTTTTATATTGATTATAGTTTTGTAATACACTCCACTTATCATTGTAGTAATTCTTTGGGTTCAACTAATATATCCAAGAATCAAGCATTATGTGTCCTAATATTTCCTCACCTCCATAGATGCATTGTATATTAGATTTGTTATAACTTCTTTTGCTTCTTGAGTGGTGTGTTGACAATAGAGTACCCAAAAATTCATCTTTATATCATCTAAGTCTATTTCATTCATAATGTTAATAGGTTTGAGTGGTGGATCCTACTAAGTGATATCAAATTGAACTAGAAGTTCATTAGGAAATGATGCTTGAAATTTCTCTATGAATAACTTGATTAATACTCTCACATTTGAATCATCATGTGACCTCAATTTAAACACATTTCAAGCTTCTATACATATTTTAACATCACCCTTTCTATTGAAAGAGTTTGAAAACAAATAACTATACTTGAAATTTTGTGAATTTCATCACATTGATATGTAAGCTTCACTATCTCAGATTAAACATTCCTGAATTTTTGAAATTATGCAGTAGGGTTGAAATCACTTTTTGTAATGCTCTTTTCTAGCTCATTTAAATATAATATTCTCAAATCAAGTATGTGAACTTCAAGTTTACCATATAGTAATTTATCCTAATTTTTACCTCTTTGTAGCAAATAAAGAAATATAAATGGTGTTTTTTTACATCTTACTCAATGGTATTCCAGAACTTTAATGATACATTGTAAAATATCGATGCAACTCTTCATACATATGTAGCAAAGTTTTAATAGATATACAACTTACACATTGAATTCTCTATTGTATCTAGTGAATCATTATTTGATTCTTTGATCAAATTTGGTTTAAATTTTGTGTACACTTGACAAGAAGCTAATAATATTTGATTTCTTTTAATTACCTCCACTTGAAAGTTAATGTCACAGTCATTGTGAGCATAACAATTGTTCCTAATTAATTTTTAATATTTCCATCTATGCATCAAATAGGTACATATCAAGAAACATATTTATGGGAGTTTCGATCTAAACATAAAAAAGTTGCACAAAATCACGTGTGTTGGATGTATTGTACTTTATAATTAGTTCAAACGTATAAGCATAATGTATTGTTAACACTAGAATTTGTGTTGACATATTTTTATGTTTCTTATATGGTGGTTGTAACATTTTTTTTTCTTTGGGGCCCAAGATATTCTGCAAACAATACTAAAAATTTGTTTTTTTTTTCTCGGTAAAGCTAGCTAATCTATTATATTATATACAGGTAAACATTACATGCAAAAAGACAGGTCGTCCAGGGCCAATTGTGGCGCCTTGGATAGCTTTGCTTGACACAGAATTCGCCCTTGCAGGGGTAGCACCTCCAGGATATACCAAAACATGTGACACAGAGTTGATCTCAGACAATAATGAAACGGCCCGCGCAGGGGCTTCCAACAAAAAACTCATAGTAGACCTAGCCATGATGCATGACAGACAGACACATAATATGAGAAAGAACTGAAAGTATACACACATAGAAATGTAGCATCGTCCAGATACCAGCCGAGACCTCTAACTTATACCAGACCTGAGAGAGAGAAAAGTAAGCCGGAGAGTGTCTCTGGGGGTTAATCTTTAGGTTCTTCCTCAATGATGTAGCTCCAGCCTTGGCCTTCAGGGACGCCTGCCCACATTGCCATAGGATCCTTCGCAGTGGCCAGCGGTTCCTGCTCTGGAGGTTGGGGAGGGGCTTGCTGAAGCTCCTTCCCTGAATTGCCCTTTTCAATTGGTGGCTGCAGCACTGGACTTTCCTCACGATTGCCTTCTGGAAGTATCTCAGCCGAATCCGGTTGCTTTCCATATTCATTCTCCTCAGGAACCTTCGTAAAGAGAATTGAGATATGTGCGTTAATACCTGCACTTTCCTGCGAGCTGCCCAAGGTGAAAATGACTGAGCCGAATGCTGGAAGCACGGGCTCTCCTCCCCTGGAGCTGCCGACCTCCAAGAACTGACTGGCCAGAATTGGTATGGCTCTCGCCCTTCTATAGTAGTAGCAGCAGCAGCAGTGATGGTGTACATCCGCTGTAGGGGGCGTGAAGGTGCACCACGCCTAGGTCCCCTCCAACTCGGCTATCTTTCACGCAGTCGCGCCATATTTTCCGCGTCTCCTTCAACTTGTTCCAGGACCGAGCTTGTGGGCTTGAAGTCACAGTTGTCACTGCCAATTGAGTGCAGTCCCCGAATTGATTCAAGGCAGAGCTCAATTGCCCATAAACCGTGCACAGGATTAGCAAGCAGGAAGCGAACTTCGCCCAAGTGAATGCCTTCACTCTCTGCCTCAATTGCGCTCCCTTTGCCCTCAGAGTTCTGTTCCCACCTGAGGCACTCTCCAGAGTCGAAATGGGTATTTGGAATAGCAGTGGTTGCGTTTTGAAGGAGAAGAGTGCCCACCGGACGAAATTCCTCCAGAGCTTGCTTGACACAGACCTTACTTTGCAAATGAGCCTGCAATGATCCGTCATCCTTATGATTTCTTGCAACATTCCCTCGATAAGAGCTCTCCATAACTGCTCCCTGCAGCAATATCTCTTCACCCTGTGTAACATTGAATGCCAAGAGCTCGGGCTGCTGAACCTCATACCTCGGTGGCAGTGGGCATTAACTATATTGCGTTAACACGGGGTGGCACATGCTGGGCATGTGGCGCGTCCCTAGCTGACATGCTAACACCCGCATCTGAGGATTCAACATCTCTTTGGATGAGACTTTCACAGTTCTGAGCTTGTTGATTGCTTGGGATGATATCCAAATTACCTTATAGAAGGGTTTGGTTATTTTCTACCCCAATATTGGCTAGGAGATCAGCAATCTTGTTGCCTTCCCTTTTTGTGTGATGAAAGGAGAGGGCTCTGTGATTGCGCAGCTCATGATCAATGTTACTTAGCCTTGCTTCTAGTCTCCAGCTATCAGCAACTTTCCTGGCTTGAGAGCCATTCTGAATGCGCATGGCCATGTGGATGAGGATCTAGGAATTGCCTTCCACTATCAAGGCTTGAAGATTGAGTCTCCTGGCTAGCAAGAGCCCTTTCCAGAGTCCCTCCAGCTCTGCAAAGTTATTGGTGTCCCACCCTATATTACCGAAGTAGATCTGCAGGGGGGTGCCGTCATGGTTTCGAAGAATACCTCCAAATCCTGCTGGTCTAGGATTACCTTTGGAGGCCCCATCAAAGTTGAGTTTGTATGAGTTGGTAGGAGGGGCGGTCCAGCATCTGTTATCCTTGATGTTGCAATTCGCTGGCTGATCCATGGCAAACTCTTGTGGCAGCTGCAGTTGCCAATTGTCGAGAATGTTTTTCTCATTGTCTATGGTAGGGAGATCTTATTTTTTCCATGATCGTAGCAGCATCGTTTCTCTGAGATTCCCATGCAGTCTGCTCCAGATTACTTCAATGGGAGAGCTCTGGTTTTTAAATATGCGCCTATTTCTTTCCTTCCAAATGTTCCATAAGACAGTGCTCGGGATGATATTCCATAGGTGATTGAGGATCGCACAATCATAGGGGCTTTTCGACCATTGTCGGATGGAATCAATGATGTCGCTATCTCCTTTGCACCTTTTTTGGCATCTAAAGCTAACCTTTTCCCATAGCTGGTTGGCTAGTGAGCAGGTGTCCAAAAGGTGTTGCAAGGTTTCCTCGTTTTGAGAGCAATTGTGACATATCGAAGGGCCTTGAAAGTTGCGTCTCCTTAGTTTGTCCCAGGTGAGAATCTTTTTGTGTCCAACCATCTAGAGGAAGTGGGAAATTTTGGGCCATGCTTTGAAGCCCCCAATTTTACTCCAAAGAGGATCCGGCATAGTGGGAAAGTTGCCAATGAGATTGTAGGCCTCGGAAGTGGAGTAGGATCCCTTAGGTTAGTAGCCCCATCTGAGAATATCATTGCTGTCCTCATACCGAATGCTTCTTTTCCTTAACTCTTTCTCAAGATCTGCTACTTCCTGAGTATTAGTATTGCCTATTATTTGATTGCTCTGTCGCCATTTTCTGAACCGATGCTCCGTCTCCTGCATCCAAAATTGATGGACTGTTGCCTACTGCTGCTCCTGCCTGTTTGGAACCAGCAATGGAGGAAGAACACTCGAGAGTTTGGGAAATTGGTTCTAGGCGTCAGTCTAGAATCTAGCCATGTGACCATTCCTAATTTCCCAAAAGCTGTGTTGTTGAATGAGTTGGTGATGCCGTTTGGCTGCATTCTAGATTAGCGATCCTTTGTCGGTGGGAGTAAATCTGATGAGCTCTTCTTGGGGCATGTTGTTGGCATATTTGGCGGTCCATATTTTTGCCCATAGCTTATCTGGATTAGTCATCCATTGCCACTAGATCTTGGCATTCATGATGGTGTTGCTGTACTCAAGATCTCTGAGTCCAATGCCTCCTTTGTCTTTGGGCATGCAGACAGTGGTCCATTTCACTAGTGCCCACTTGCGATTAGTGGCTGAGCTGCCCCACAGAAAGTCACGCTGCAGGTTCCTCAGCCTTTTTAATACCCACTTTGGTGCAGCTAGGATAGAAAAAAGATAGAGAGGCATGGCTTGGAGGATAGACTTGATGAGCACCACCTGACTAGCTAGGTTGAGAGAACGGCGAGTCCACAGATTGAGCTTTGAATCGAGTTTCTCTAGAAGATTACGCCATGTGGGCTGCTTTATGGCTGAGGCAGTGAGGGGGGCTCCTAGGTATTTGGAGGGGAGAGAGGCTGAGGGGAAGCCTAAAATGTGGGAAACAACAGATTTAACTGAAGGAGGGGTGTGGAAGAAGAAAATTTGTGACTTGGAGCAGTTGACATGGGTGCCAGAGGCTTCTGATAAATCGTTGAGCAGGGTTTTTAAACAGGAGGCTTCCTGTACCGAGGGGTAGCCATAGAGCATGGTGTCATCAACAAATTGCTGATGAGAGGAGGCAGGGGAGTTGTGGATAGAGATGCCTTTTAGCTGCTAAGAATGGAGGGCATGCTTGATGAGACTACCTAGACCTTCAGCCATAAGAACGAAGAGGAAAGGGGAAAAGGGGTCCCCTTGTCTTATGCCTCGAGATGGTTTGAAAGGGCGGGAGGGGATACCATTAACAAGGATGGAGAAGTGGGTGGAGGTGATAAGGCTCATGATCCAGTGAACCCACATGGAGCAAAAACAAAAATCTTTCAACATGTGTTGTATATAAGACCAACTAAGCTTATCGAAAGCTTTAGAGAGATCCAATTTGAGTAACATACCTTCTTGTTTGGATTGTTTGAGCGAGTGAATGATCTCGTGCATGAGGAGAATGCCATCCATTATCTGTCTGCCTTCTACATATCCCGACTGCTCCAGAGAGATGAGCAAAGGTAGTAGAGGTTTTAACCTATTGGCAATGTCTTTGGATATGATTTTATAGATGACATTACAGAGAGCTATAGGCCTGAATTTGTCAGGAGTAATGGAGTTCTCCTCTTTGGGGATGAGAGTAATGAAGGTGGAGTTGAGGGAGGGGAGAAGCCAGTGCAGAGCCCTGGATTCCTCTACAATCTGCCAAACTTCCAGCTTAATCATATCCCAGAAAGCATGAAAAAACGTGGTTGTGAAACCATCTGGGCCAGGGGCCTTATCTTCTTTGAGCTGCACCATTGCCTCATCTACTTCCTGGAGAAGAATAGGGTGCATGAGTAGCTCATTGTGTTCTGCTGTGACAAGTTTAGGTATATTGCTGGTTATCTTTCCAATCACCTGTTGCCGATCCACTACTAGTTCTTGGTGTACCTACTGGAAATGATTGAGGAGTATCTCTTCGATTTCCTCATGCTTCTCGACTTTTGCCCCCTCTTGGTTCTGAATGAATGGAATATTATTATGCATCCTTCTCTGCACCGTAGTTCTGTGGAAGAACTTTGTGTTGCGCTCCCCTTCCTTTAGCCACCTGACCCTTGACTTTTGCCTCCAATAAATTTCCTCCTGCTTTCTCCTTTCTTCAAGCTGATTGTGAATGTGTCGTTCCTGATCCAGGGTTGCCTCCGTGTGCCCTTCATTAATTATTTTTTATTGTAGATCCCCCAATTCCTGACTTAGCTCCTGTTGCACTTTAAATATATTTCCAAAGGTCTCCCTATTCCATCTTTTTAGGTGACTTTTTAGATATCGCAACTTCTGTTGAAGCTGATACACTTTTGATCCCTCTGGTGGGATGGAAGAGGCCCAGATGGTTCTGACGAAGTCCTTGAAAGCGGGGTGTGTAAGCCAAAACCCCTCAAAACGGAAGGGTCTTTTGGTCTGATCCCCTGGTCTCTGCCATTGCAGAGCGATCAGCCAGTGATCTGAACCAGTATCAGCCAATATTGCCACCGAAAGATCACCTCCAAGATGCACTGCATTATCCGAGATCAGAAAGCGATCCAGTTTAGAGGCAATCTGATACTTTCCAATTCTGCGATTACTCCAGGTGTAGGTGCCATTACAGAACGACATATCTATGAGAGAGGAATTTTGGATGAAGTCCTTGAAGCGATCAACTTCTGGTTCCAATCTGGTTCTCCCTCCTATCTTATCCTCTATTTTGGTTATCATGTTGAAGTCCCCTGCCACGATCCAAAGTGGATGTCGCCTATTTATGCTCAGCGCTTCTATGGTGTCAAGGAGCACGATTTTACTTCATGTCTCTTGCGGAAAATAGACATTGGATAGGTTACCATGAATGTTGGTACCTAGAATATGAAAGGCCGCCTGTATGAGGTGATCGGATGCATGAAAATCTGTGAGAATTACAGCTTGGGTATTCCATGCTATAGCAAGCCCACCTGAGGCTCCCGAGGCATCTACAGCAACAGATCGGCACCCTGGCCAAGCTTGTGAGAGTATGCGACCTAGCGTAGCGCTATTGCATTTAGTTTCCTGGAGGAAACACATCTGCGGTTTTTCCATCTTGATCATCTTTTTTAACATCCTGAGTTTTCCAGGGCTATTGAGCCCTCTTAAGTTCCAGGATACAAGCTTCATGGTTCAACTAGTTTGGGAGGGACTGTAGTACTTCGTCAACTTCGCATATCTGCCTGAGTCCACCAGGATTTTCCCAATCTCTATTATTCTCTGGAGATCTGTTTTCCTCCCTCTTTTCTTGGTATCCTTTGGATGCAGGCTGCCGTCCCAAGTACTGCCCGGTTGTATACCTAGTTGGTGTTGGTGGTAGGCTCTGGAGATGACCACTTCCAACTTTTCTAGTTCGGTCTCAGAGATGGATTCATATGCTTTTTTTTTGCAAGCTAGTTCTAGTTCTATAATGTCCAGACCGTGTAGATCTATGCTTTCTGGCTCTTCCTCCATTTTCTGCACTTGACTGATTTCCTCTTGATTAGTCTCTGAGTCCCATGGGAGGTCTGCCTTACCATCCACCTCCATTTCCTTTGGATTCTCCGCTGTGCCTTTTGGATTCCTGCTAAGGATGGTCGGGATGATGATGGCAGGATGATATTTGGGAGGGGGATCAGATGGAGGGGGATGGGTGGAAGAGGAAGGGAGAGCATGGATATTCTCAGGGTCTAGGGGCTGGTCATTTGAATAGTTGCCTAGAATGTCGAAGCTGTTCTTAGATGCAGGGTTTTGGGGTTTGTTGGGCTGGGGTTTGGACCCATTCTGAGGCTTTTTATGTGAGCGCTTCCAGCTTGGGACTTTGGTGAAACCATCTTGAGATGGGGATTCTGAAGGATCAGAGGATTTGGCTTTGGCATTAAGAGGGCAATCCCTGAAGAGATTCCCTAGCACATGGCACCTTCTGCACCTAAAGGGCACATGCTCATAATCGAGAGGCTGGATCCCTTCCTCTTCTCGGTGGGCAAGAGTTACTGACTTTGGTAAAGCTTCATTCAGATGAATAAAGACACATATTCTAGCGTAGGAGATATACTTATGGGATTTGGTTTCTTTTGTCGCTCTGATGTATTATCCCACTCCGTTCCCTATGCCCTTTAGACAATCCTCTTCCCAGTATTCATTGGGAAGTGAGTACAGTCTGATCCACACTGGTGCCCAAGTGAGATCTTCCTTGTTAGGGTTCAATCTTGGCATCTAATCCCTCAGATATAGACTAGCCGAGTTGAAGAAATAAGGCCCTTCTCCTAGGATCCTGTATTTGTCCTCTAGGCAGAAAAAGATAGCGGTGAAGAAGCCCTTTGGCCCAAGCTGGAGAGTGACATCTCCCTTGGGTTTCCATTTCACGGCAATCCAACCATTTAATGCTCTCTTAGTTGGCCAAAACCCTATGAATTTTCCAATGATGGCATGATCTTTCATATACTCTATTCTTCTATCGATCTTGTCTCCTGGCAGTTCTATTCATGGCCTTTCTTTGGCTACAGGTCGGCAAGTTGATGAAGTAACTTTCGGGCTGTTCCCTTGAGTCTCTTTTTCTTCCTGTGGATCATTGTCATTACCTTGATGCTTTTTCCCTTTGCTGAGAATATCCAGATCAACCGATCCAAAAATGACTGCTTGCTCTGGGCCGTGCAGTGAAGGGGAGGGCTCTGACGCCCCCCCTTGAGGAGGTACCATTGTCCTATGTTGATCTCCTGCAACTCTGTCACGCTGCAGAGATTCGTTTACAGTGCTTGAACGCGTTCCGCAGTGCTGTCGGCGCCGTCGAGGGTTTCTTCCTCAAAACCCTAGCTCCGTTCCGCTCCGCCCCCAAGTAAAGGAGTCAACAATACTAAAAAATTGTTAACATAAATAAAAATGAAATTTTAATTCAAACATTTTCATATAGTAATATGTTAAAATTTGACATGACCAAATAATCTAACTATTTATAAGGGAGTATAAATAATATCTAAGATCACCATACCAACTGAAGGAGGCATTGCTTGAGTATCACTTGTTTTCATTTTCTCTTCATTGCTTGGAATTTTAGATACACTCAATCCATAGTTTCTAAAATTAATTGTAAAAAACATGAAATATTAAATACTAATAAACAAATTTATAATAAATCATTTACAATTAAATTCACAAGAACAAATAAGCCCATGTGTTATGCAAGATTACTAGCAAAATATATTAAAATTAATTCGGTTTGAAATTGCATAATGGAATGTTGTCTAACTATTTGTAAATGGGTATAAACTGTATTTTAAAATATCATGCCAACTACAAGAGAATTTTGTTATGTCATATTTGTCTTTTTTACCTCGATTCTTTCTTTGGAATCTCACTTGCACCCTAATTCTTAGAATCACAATTTCTTTTAGAGAAATGTATAATAATTTCAAATAAATTAAAAAATATATATTAAGTTAAACAATATCATCAAGTAATCTCCTACAACATCTCATTTCACACATATGCACATGAACAAGGTATTTCAAACTATATGCAAGTTCATTGCAAGAAAATGATAACTCAAACTTCAATAATTAACACTCATTTATTTGTATAATACCGAACCATTTGAAGCAAAGAATAAACTAATTTTAGAAATGTCATACCTTTTAGAGAAGATATTGGTGGTTTATTTCTTGAATTTTCTTTTCTAATAGATGCTTCTTTTGAATTTTCTTTGGCTTCATAGTCCACGATTTCTGAAAAATAAAAGTAAGAAACTACTACCAAATTTTCTAATTGTTGAAAAAATCTGAATTAGAAATACTATCATTGCTTTCATCATTATTTTTGTAATAAAATGAACAAAATTAATAAAAATATTATAAGGGAAACTAAATCTACCACATGCTAGATATCCTTCTTCCACAAAAAAGCCACATCGTATGGTGAAATAAATCTAAGACAAAATAGATTTGTTTTACCTTGAAATGCTTGTGTTTGTCCTATAAGGAAATATAGTACACACTAGATTTGTTTTAGTTTACAATGCCTATGCCTATGCTACAAACAAATATAGTGTGTGCTAGATTTGATTTCCCTTGAAATGTTGTGTCTATACAAGAAGAAAATTTATCACGTACTACATTTGTTTTACCTTGCAATGCTTGTGTTTTTACCATAAAAAAATCTAGTGTGCTCTAGATTTGTTTTACCTTGCAATGCTTTTATTTGTGTTAGAAATAAATCAAGCACATGGTGGATTTGTTTTATTTTGTAATGCTTGTATTTATGCTAAAAAAAAATCTATCACGTGCTAGAATTGTTTTACCTTGAAATGTTTGTGTTTATGCTAAAAAAAATGTAACATGTGCTAGATTTGTTTTTAACTTTCCATGCTTTGTTTGTGTTAGAAACAAATTTAGTACATGCTATATTTGTTTTTAACTTGCCATGTTTTGTTTGTGCTAGAAACAAACCTAGTACATGCTATATTTGTTTTACGTTGTAGTACTTGATTTTGTGCATACAAAAAATCTACTGAAAGCTACATTTATTTTATGTTTCAATCTTTGTGTTTATGATAGAAATAATTCTAGCACACATTATATTATTATTGTGCTAAAAGGAAATATAATGCGTGTTAGATTTTTTTTACATTGAAATGCTTGTATTTGTGCTAGAAGAAAATCTAGCATGTGCTAGATTTGTATTATCTTACATTGCTTGTGTTTATGCTAGAATGAAATCTAGTGTATGATAGATTTGTTTCACCTTGCAATGCTTGTGTTTTTGCTAGAAAGAAATCTAACATACTATATATTTGTGTTATCTTTCAATGCTTTTGTTTGTTCTATAAACAAAGCTAGTGTGGGCTAGATTTGTTTTACTTTAAAATGCTTGTGTTTGTGCCTAAACAAAAATCTATCATGCATTAGATTTGGTTTACTTTGTAATGATAGTATTTGTGCTATATAAAAATCTAGCATGTGCAATATTTTTATTCCCTTGTAATGCTTTTAGTTATGATAGAAGGAAATATAGGGTGTGCTATATTTTCTTTACTTTGAAATTATAGTATTCATGCTAGAAACAAATCTAGCAAGTGTGATATTTGTATTCCCTTCAATTGGTTGTGTTTATGATAGAAGGAAATCTAGCTCATGCTAAAATTATTTTACCTTGCAATTTTATGTTTATGATAAAAATAAATCTAGTGCATGTTAGATTTTGTTTACCTTCAAATTCTTTTGTTTATGCTAGAAACAAATGTTGCACATGCTATATTTATTTTACCTTACACTTCTTATTTTTGTGCTATAAACAAATCTAGCGCATGACACGATTGTTTTATGTTTCAACACTTGTGTTTGTACTAAAAATAATTCAAGTGCATGTTAGATTTATTTCACTTTGTAACGCTTGATTTTATGCTAAAAGGAAATCTAGAGTGTTAAAATTGATTTACCTTGAAACGTTTGTATTTGTGCTAGAAACAAATCTATCATTTTCTAGATTTGTATTACCTTGCAATGTTTGAGTTTATGTTAGAAGGAAACCTAGTGCATGTTAGATATGTTCACATTGCAATGCATGCGTTTGTGCTACAAACAAATATAGAATGTACTAGAGTTGATTTACCTTGAAATGCTTTTGTTTATGCTAGAAACAAATCTAACACTTGGATTTATTTTTCATTACAATGATATTTTGGCCTAGGAGGAAAAATATCATACACTAGATTTTTTTTACTTTGTAATGTTTCTGTTTGCATTAGAAATAATCTAACACATGCTAGATTTGTTTTAACTTGTAATGTTTATGTTTTTGATAGAAATAACTAAAGCACATGCTCGATTTGTTTTACCTTGTAATGCTTATGCTTGTATGTTAAGTCCTTATAATACTAGTGATTCCCCCATTACTATTGTCATTGTAGCCCTTACTATTATTGTTGTGCCCCTATTGTCCCCATATTGTTATTATTGTGCCCCATAAAAGCCCACTATTGTTAATGTTGTGTCCTTATATGATTGTTTTTATGTCGGCTTTGATTATATTGTGACCCCTTATACTCCTATATATAGAAAGGAGGTTTTTGTCATTTGTATCATCCAAGAATTGTTCATTTGTGTAATGTAAAGGAGGTTCCCCCTCGAAGAGGTTGATTTTGAAGTTATTGATATACTTTTATATCTTTTTGTGAGTTGGTTTCTTAAGATTTGGTATTAGAGCTTCGGATTCTAGGGTTTTGCTGCTCCAAATAGGTCATCATGGAATTTTCACTATAACCTTTTTTCTACAATGTTTAAAAAGCTGAAATTAAAACCCATTTGAGTCGAAATCTCGATGAACCTAAAATCCAAATTTTAGATTGTTTAGCCATATATTTTTGGTGATATGATCCAAGGAATTTAGGATTTTTGTAGGCTCCCGAATTACATCCCAAACACGTGACCATGGGAAAATCATCATAACTTTCTCTCTAAGCATCAGATTGAAATTTCATAAGAAGTTACAAAAATAGGATGTACTGTACATCTCTGTGTATCATTTTCAGATTTGAAGGTTGAAACAATGACACATGGCACTTCGTACAAGAGGTGAAATATCTAGGTCATATTATATCTCATGAAGGTGTTAAGTTAGACCCTAGCAAAATTAAAGCTATTAAGGAATGGAAAATCCCCACATCCATAATGCATTTGTGAGGATTTCTTGGGTTGATAGGGTATTATCACAAGTTTGTTAAGAATTATGGGAGAATAGTAGCACCTCTAATAACATTATTGAAGAAAGATGCATTTTCATGGACTCCAAAAGTAATGAAGGCCTTTGAATATCATAAAGAGGCAATGTGCCAAGCACCGGTCTTAGCTATGTCAGACTTCACAAAAAACTTTATTGTGGAATGTGATGCCTCGGGAAATGGAATTGGTGCTATTTTAATGCAAGAAGAAAGACCCATTGCTTTCAAAAGTCATCCAATCAAAGGAAAATATTTACAAAAAGATATTTATGAGAAGGAAATGTTGGCAATACTACATGCACTTAAGAAAGGGAGACCCTATCTAATGGGAAGACACTTCAAGGTAGAAATTGATGGGACCAACCCAACACTGTTCAGACTATCAATAATTAAATGATTGTAATGTGATTTAACTGTGGATTAATTTGTGATTACCAATGCCCTCAGATATTTATGGAAAGTGATAAATGGCATTTATGTTTGCAATCAGTGTTATGTACTAACCTCGGGTTGTGTTTCCCGCTCCTTGTTTCACCGAAACTCCTCCTCTGTTGCTCATTCAGTCATTTTGCATTTGTTCGCTAAGGGTTTGTTCTGGTGTGGTTTTTCTACTTGGGTATGCAGCTGTGCTGCAACTTCTGAGTGTGCCTTCTAGTTTATTTTCTGGTATGTCAGTGTGACTCTCGTGCTTGGTTTTTATGCTTGTGTGGATAGTCTCTGGCCCTAGTTTGTTCGGCAACCGTGAATGATTCTGTTGCCGCTTGTGTAAGTAGTTTTCTGTGCCATTTCTACTATTGTCTCAACCGGTCTTTGTTCCATGAGCTTAGGTTCTGGTATGAGGTTGTCATGTTTGTGAAACTCAGTGGTTGGCATGCATTCAAGTCTCGAAACAGTGGCATTCTTTGGTCTTTGGCTTCAATGCAGGTAGCCTCCGCTATCCTTGATTCAATTTTCCACTTTAATTCCTCTGTTTCTAATGTGGTCGCTCCTTTGTCTCAGCCGCTGGTAGGAATTCATGGGTTAAAGACTCATTCTCTATTCTCGCTACAAATCCTTCAGGTATGGTAAAAGTATCTTCCATGTATTTTCTTTCATGCACTGTGTTTTTATTTCCTCTGTCAATTTGCACTAGCAACTATGTGTTGGCTCCTATGCAGGTGTTGGGGTTTGCAGTTGGTTACACTTGGAACGAACACGTCGGTCTTTGCCCGGTAGGCTCTGCCAACGTAATTAGTCTTCAGTCTTTTCCTTGTCTTTAGAATAGGCCTGTGAGTATGAGGGTTTGTCCCCCCTCGATGCTTAGTCAATGTGGCTCTCAGTTGTAGCTGGCGTTCTGGCCATTTTGTTGTCTTAGGCTTTCACATTCTGGTGATTGTTGGTCATACTTTCTATGTATGGGAACAATTTCTCAAATCCCTCACCTAGGGTTTGTCAACCGTTGGCTTATGTGATTTTCCGTGTATTATCTTGGAACTATGTTGTATATTCTCATACATTTCATTTTGTAATTTGAAGAAAACTTTCAGGAAAGAATATTGGTTTCGATTTACGTGAGTTTTAATGATGTGATTAGACTATCATTCTTTTCAATCTGGATTCAATGCCTTCGAACTTCGATTGTTGATTTGCGAATGTGTTTGTAACGCTTTTTCATGAATAGGAAATTCTGTGGTTCCTCTAATAATTTCTCGGGTGGTCGATTTCGAAGTTAAAGATTATTGTATGGCCTGTAGGTTATTTACTTGTCCTGGTACTTGTTTGTGTTCGCTCTTGTTTGTCAATGCTGTTTTCTTCTATAGAAATACAAACCCTTGTTCTGGAATTTGCATTTTTTTCCCACTGTTTGGATTGTCTCTCAGGAAAAAAAAAATAATTAAATGAATTGGTCTGTGAGCAATGTATTGTCTATTAAGATGTTCAGTGAATTAGGAAGCAAAATGAAAAAATGATAGAACACACAAATGGATTGAATTGTGTGCTCTTTGTTATTATTACTAGAATGCAAAGAAATGTTGAACCCCTTCAATGGATTTTTCATGTACATTTGTAGTCTTTGTTCACTGTTACCTGAACTGTGCAGTTACTGTTTGTCAGTTGTAATTCTGTTTAGTTACATAACGATGCTTGCATTCGGTTCTACTCTATGATAAGATTTTACATCAAATACATTTTGTTTTTTTTTCCAAAATGACAGAACCGTTATTAAATCTCTATTGTTTAAAGACAGATAATCTAATGACCCTAATCGACCAAACTATCCATTAACTAGTTTTGAAATTAAAAGTAAAAAAAAAAATTACATCCTACTTTGACAAACTAACATAAAAAAAACGTGTTAAGTCAACTTCCATCTTGGCGAAGACTGACACCCGATCATGGTGCCTTAGCTAGATGCTCCTGCATCAGGCTCCCGAGTTTAAAAGAAATCATGACTCCAGTCCATGAGCTTCTCGACTGAGGAACCCACCTGCACAATCTACCTGACATCAAGCCATGAACTGTCCTCAATAGGATGGTTCTTCCACTTGACCAGGTACTGCAGGTACTCCTTTCGCCGAGTTCATTTGGCCACTTGAGTATCGAGGATGCTCTGAATATCGGTAGGCTAAATGTAAGGCATTTGTCTCATCCAAGTTTCTCCTCCATACTGGGTATTTCGTGTAGGTTGTGTAGTTATATCTTCCTCTTCTGGGTCAGCAGTGTAAGGGAACAGGTCTGCTACATTAAATATGGGTGAAATGCCTATTCCAGGTGGCAACTGTATCTCATAGGCTTTCACTGAAAATTTATGGAGGACTTTACAAGGACCTATCTTCTTATACTTCAGCTTACTGTACGCACCTTTAGGAAAGCGTTCCTTGTGCAAATGCATGAGGACTTCATCTCCTACATTGAACTGTACTTCCCTTCTTTCGAAATCTGCTTACTATTTATACTTTTGGCTGCTGTCCTCCAATTTAATTTTCACCTGCTCATGCAAATCTCTCATCGCATTAGCGAAATATTCTCCATCTGTGCTTCGCCTTTCTTGCAGTTCAAGATTTGGCAACTCATGCACTACGTGAGGATGCATGTTGTACAGTATTTGAAATGGACTGTAGCCTGTGTTGTGATTAGGCGAGTCATTATAAGTGAACTCTGCCTGTGCAAGCACTCGATCACACATCTGCGAATTTTCACCAATCAAGCTTCGTAGCAAGTTTCCTAGACTCCTGTTTACCGCCTTTGCTTGTCTGTCGGTTTGTGGGTGATAAGCATAGCTGTAACTCAGCTGTGTGTCCATCTTCTTCCACATGGTACGCCAAAAGTGCCCTATAAACTTCACATCCCTGTCTGAAAAAATAGACTTAGACAACCCATGTATCCTGACAATCTTCGTGAAGAATAAGTGGGCCACGTGAGTGGCATCACTCATTCTTTCGTAAGGGATAAAATGCGCCGTCTTTGAGAATCTGTCCACCATTACCATCACAAATTCATAACCCCGCTGTGTCCTAGGTAGACCCAAAACAAAGTCCAAGCTAACTAAGTCCCACGGTCTGCCCAGAATAGGTAACGGCGTGTACAGTCCCATGTTTTGACTGTGACCCTTCGCCAACTGGCATACTTTACATCTGGTCACAAATCACTATACATCCCTTCGTATCTTTGGCAAAAAGTAGAAATTATTGAGCTGCTTGAGTGTCTTGTTTATGCTGAAATGTTTGGCTAGACCTATACTGTGCTTCTCCCAAATAATTTTCTCCCTCATCGAGCACTCAGGAATGCATAGCTATCCTCCTCTAAACAATAGTTTCTCTTGCAAGTTGTAGTCCAATCATGGACTGTTATCTCTTACCAAGGGATTCTGACATGCCTCATAGGATTCTTTAAAATCAGTGTCAGTCTGATATAAATCTTTCAAGTTCTCAAAACCCAACACTTGTACAATACTCTCTTGCAGAAGTAAGGCCCTCCTACTCAACGCATCCACCACCTTGTTGGCCTGCCCATTGATGTGTTCCAACATGAAGGTGAAACTCTACAAATATTCCACCCACTTGGCATGTTTGTGATTCATTTTGTGCTATTGCATTACATACTGTAGCACAAAATTATATGAAAACAACACAATTTCATTTCCCAGCAAATAATGCCTCCAGTGTTTTAATGCCTGTATAATAGCATAGAACTCCTTGTCATAGGATGAATATTTTTGTCTGCTTTCATTTAGCTTCTTGCTGAAAAATGCAACAGGTTTATCCTCCTGGCTAAGTACAGCTCCAATAGCTGTACTGCTAGCATCACAATGAACCTGAAAAAGATTCTTAAAGTCTGACAATCTCAGGATCGGCCTCTCTATGATATTTTTCTTTAGTAGCCGCTCTCCACTGCATCAGTCCATCGAAAAGGCTGACTGGCCTTTTTAATGGTGTCCAACATAGGTGCACAAATTTTGCTAAAAATTCTTATGAATTTCTGGTAAAAGCTTGCTAGTCCATGAAAGTTACATACCTCAAAATAAACTTTTTGGAGATGGCCAATTAACTATCACTACAATCTTCTCCGGATCCATCTTCAGTTCATTTTCTGCTATTACAAATCCCAAATAAATCAATTCCTTCTGCAGAAAAGTACACTTTTTCAGATTTATCAGCAGTTTATTCTGCTGTAATTTTTCTAGCACTTTTTGAACATGTCAAAGGTGATCCTCCCTTGTCTTGCTGAAAATCAGTATGTCGTCCAGGTACACTTTCACAAATTTTTCGATGTATCCTTTCAACATTTTATTCATTAACTGCATAAATGTACTAGGTGCATTGCTCAGTCCGAATTGCATAACCAACCATTCATACAGTCCCTCATTCATCTTAAAGGCTGTCTTCCACTCGTCCCACTCTCATATTTGGATCTGATGATACCCGCTTTTCAAGTCTATCTTAGAAAAATATGCTGCCCTGCTTAGGCAATCCATCACGTTGTCCATTCGTGGCAGTGGAAACCTATACCAGATGATGATTTTGTTGATGGTTCTCGAGTCTGTGCACATCTGCCACTCTCCTCCTTTCTTGGGAGCGAGAACCGTTGGAACTGCACAAGGGCTAAAACTCTCCCTTATCAATCCTTTCTCTAGTAGTTCCTGCATCTACTTCCTAATCTCTTCATTGTCCTTGGGGCTCATTTGGTATGCTACCATGTTTGGCAAACTTGCTTTGGGTATGAGTCAATATGGTGACTTATGCTTCTTTTGGGGGGTAATTTGTTTGGAAAGTCATCCACCATTATGTCTGTAAATTCCTGCAACATCTGTTGGATTTTTGGAGGTAAATCCGATACCTCTATGTGCAATAGTATCATTTTTTCTCTTCTTACAATTGCATAACTCACCTCGCTATCCTCAACTTGTTTCAGAAACTGTTTTCCACTAACCAACAATGCTCTTGGCTCACTGGTTCCTGTTGTCCCTTCCTCTTTGATGGGCACAAGCGTATGCTTGATTCCATCCTTGACAAACTTATATCAGTTCATCAATCCATCATGTACCACCTTCCTATCGTACTGCCATGGCTTGCCTAGCAATATGTGACATACATCCATCAGCATGATATCACAAATGACCTTATCCTTTTATTTTCCTATTTGAAACTCTAGCTCACATTGTTCATTCACCAGCAACTGATGGCATTTTTGCAACCATGAAACTTTGTAAGGGGTGGGGTGTTTCAATCACTTCAATTCAAACTTTTCCACCATCTCTGTGGACACTAAGTTATGTGTACTACCGCTGTCAATAATTAACTTACAACACTTACCATGTGTCTTACAAACTATTCTAAACAAAGCCTTCCATTGAGTTTGTTTGGTGGTTTCTTTTGCTGGTTTTAGCAACACCTTGTTCAACACCAAGGCTTCCCCTATTTCTAGAGCATTTTATACTTCTTGGGGAGGTGCTTCTGCTTCCTCTGGTTGTGAAACATATGCACCCCTCTGTCTAGCTTGGTCTGCCTTAGGACACTCAAATGATCTGTGTCCCCACTTATGACACCTGTGACATTGATAACCAACTCCTCTACCTCGGTCATTTCCCCTACCTCGCTGATATGGCTTACAACCTCTCGCATTATCACCTTTATCTGTTGATCCAGAAGCTTTGGAATTGCTTCCTTCCTCATTACTACTAGTAGTCCACCCTCTGCCATAGGACTAGACTTTTCCTCTGTCGGTTTCTCATCCTCTCCTGGCATTCTGCCTTCTAGTAATTTTCTCTTCAGCTTTCATTGCACTCTGATATGCTTCTTCAATATTCTTTTGAGATAGAATACTAATTCCATCTAAAATTTCTAGTCTTAAACTGTTTACGTACTTGGTTGTCTTTTATGTGGTATCCTCTGTATAACCGACCTTTAGGTTCACTCGATTAAACTATTCCATGTACTCCCTTACCATCATTCCTTTCTATTTCAGATTCTGTACTTATCTGTGTAGTGACATCTAATAGTCTTTCAGTAGAAATCTACCCTTCAACTTGGCCACCATCCTTGATCAGTTTTTAATCGGCAACTTGTTCAACCTCCTTCTCTCTGTTTAGACACTATTTCACCACAGTGTTGCGTGTCCCTTCAACTTCATCGTAGCGAACTTAACTCTGCGGTCTTCACTAACCTCCTCACATTCGAAATACTTATCTAGCTCGTTGATCCAATCCAAGAGAACCTCTATAGACAGGCTACCGTCATAATTTGGAAGTTCTGGTTTGGGTTTACTGCTTGCCACTAAAACAAATCTCAACAGTCTCATTTCTGGGCCCTTGCCATCCAATCCATCTGTTTTTGCTTCAACTTCCTCTTCGCTGTCATTGCCTACCTTAGGGTCTCTTATTCTCCCTGCTTCGACTTCCTCCAAACGGGTAGTAAGAATCTTGATCTCCTCTCTCAATCCTTCCTCCGCTATCCTCCGAACACCTCTTCGATGACCTCTCCTTCCTACCTCCATTTCTTAAGTCAATTTCAACTGCTCTGATACCACTATGATGGGACCAACCCAACACTGTTCAGACTATCAATAATTAAATGATTGTAATGTGATTTAACTATGGATTAATTTGTGATTACCAACGCCCTCAGATATTTCTAGAAAGTGATAGGTGGCATTTATGTTTTCAATCAATGTTATGTACTAACCTCGAGTCATGTTTCCTACTCCTTGTTTTGCCAAAACTCCTCCTCTATCGCTCATTCAGTCATTTTGCATTTGTTCGCCGAGGGTTTGTTCTGGTGTGGTTCTACTACTTGGGTATGCAGTTGCGCTGCAACTTCTGAGTGCGCCTTCTGGTTTTTTTTTTGGTCCGACAGTGTGACTCTCGTGCTTGGTTTTTATGCCTGTGTGGATAGTCTCTGACCTTGGTTCGTTGGGCAACCGGGAATGATTATGCTGTCGTCTGTGTAAGTAGTTTTATATGCTCTTTCTACTATTGTCTCAACCAGTCTTTGTTCCATGAGCTCAGGTTCTGGTATGAGGTTGTCTTGTTTGCGAAACTCAGTGGTTGGAATGCATTCGGGTCTTGAAATAGTGGCGTTCTCCAGTATTCAGCTTCAATGCAAGTAGCCTCCTCTATCCTTGATTCAATTTTTCACTTTCATTCCTCTGTTTCTAATGTGGCCGCTCCTTTGTCTCAGTTGTTGGTAGGAATTCGTGGGTTAAAGACTTGTTCTCTGTTCTCGCTACAAATCCTTCAGGTATGGTAAATGTATCTTCCATATATTTTATTTCATGCACTGTGTTTTTATTTTCCTTAGTCAATTTGCGCTAAAAACTATGTGTTGGCTCCTATGTAGGTGTTGGGGTTTGTGGTTGGTTACACTTGGAATGAACATGTCGGTCTTTGCCTGGTAGGCTCTGCCAACATAATTAGTCTTCAGTCTTTTCCTTGTCTTTAGAACAGGCTTGTGAGTATGATAATTTGTCCCCCCTTGATGCTTAGTCAATGTGGCTCTTAGTTGTAGCTAGCGTTCTGGCTATTTTGTTGTCTTAAGTTTTGATGTTTTAGTGATTGTTGGCCATACTTTCGATGTATGGGAACAATTTCTCAAAACCCTCACCTAGGGTTTGTTGACTGTTGGCTTATGTGATTGTCCATGTATTATCTTGGAACTTTGCTGTATATTCTCATACATTTCATTTTGTAATTTGAAGAAAATTTTTAGGAAAGAATATTGGTTTCGATTTACCTGAGTTTTAATGATGTGATTAGACTGTTGTTCTTTTCAATCTAGATTCAACACCTTTGAACTTCAATTGTTGATTTGCGACTGTGTTTGTGATGCTTTTCCACAAACAGGAAATTCTACGGTTGCTCTGATAATTTGTTGGGTGGTTGATTTCGAAGTTAAAGATTATTTATGGCCTGTAGGTGCTTTACTTGTCCCAATACTTGTTTGCATTCACTCCTGTTTAGTCAATGCTATTTTCTTCTATAGAAATACAAACCCTTGTTCTGGCATTTGCATTTCTATCCCGCTGTCTGGACTGTCTCTCAGGAAAACAAAAAGAATTAAATGAATTGGTTCATGAGCATTGTATTGTCTATTCAGGTGTTCAGTGAATTAGGAAGAAAAAATGAAATATGATAGAACACACAAATGGATTGAATTGTCTGCTCTGTTGTTATTATTACTAGAATGCAAGGAAATGCTGAACCCCTTCAATGGATTTTTCATGTACATTTGTAGTCTTTGTTCATAGTTACCTAAACTGTATAGTTACTATTTGTTAGTTGTAATTCTGTTTAGTTACATAACGATGCTTGTATTCGATTCTGCTCTATGAAAAGATTTTACATCAAATACATTTTGTTTTTTTTCCAGAATGACAGAATAGTTATTAAATCTCTATTGTTTAAAGACAGACAATCTAATGACCCTAACCGACCAAATTTTCCATTAAATAGTGTTGAAATTAAAAGTAAAACAAAAACTTACATCCTACTTTGACAAACCAACATAAAAAAAAAACAAATTGTTATTTCAACTTCCATCTTGGTGAAGACCGACACTTGGTCATGGTGCCCTAGTTGGATGCTCCTGCATCAAAAATGGATCATGATAATCTTAAATAATTTTTAGAACAAATATTATCTTCAGAAGAGTAGAAAAAATGGGTCACAAAGATGTTGGGTTATGAATTTGAAATCATCTGCAAAAAAGGGCAGCAAAATGTTGTGGCAGATGCACTTCAAGAAAGGATGAAGATGTCGAAGCATTGTTGTCTGCCATTTCTATTATCTAACCAGATTGGATAAATGAAGAAAGGGATGAATGGAAGAATGACAAAGAAGTGTGGGCACTCATTCAAAATTTACAACAAGATCCTAGTACATATGATACATTTAGCTGGAAAAATGATTTGATATGGTACAAAGATCGCTTGTACCTATGTAAGAATTCCCAACTCAAACAAAATATTATTATGGGATTGCACACCTCTCCCTTAAGAGGGCACTCAAGATTTTAAAAAACTTACCACAAGGTTAAGAAGGAATTTTTTTTGGGAAGGCATTAAATCTAATATTCAAAATTTTGTGGCAGAATGTTTGGTTTTCTAATAAAATAAAGTTGAAACAATTAAGACCCTAGGTCTATTACAACCTTTATCCATTCCAAGTCAACATTAGGAGGAGGTTTCTATGGATTTTATTATAGGTTTAGCCAAGCCTGAAGGAAAGAGTGTCATCATGGTGGTAGTTGATAGACTTACCAAGTATGCATAGTTTTGTGAATTACGTCATCCATTCAAAGCCAATACAGTTTCTACTGCATTTATGGAAATAATTCAAAACCTACATGGAAACCCAAAGATCATTGTAAGTGACAAAGATCCTATTTTCATTGGAAATTTTTGGACATAATTGTTTTCTTGTCTGGGTACTCAGTTAGCTCATAACTCATTTATCCTCCTCAATTTGATGGGAAAACTAAGATAGTAAACAAATGTTTGGAAGGATATCTTCGTTTCTTTGTATCTGATAAACAAACACAATGAGTCAAATGGTTGCTTATGGATGATGGTGGTATAACACTTCCTTCCATAATGTAGCAAAAATGACCCCATTTATGGAAATTTATGGATATCATCCACCATCTATCACATCATATTTTAGAAAAAATTCTAAGGTTCAAGTAGTGGAAGATCACATCAAGCATAAACAACAAGTTTTCCAACTCTTAAAGGATAACCTCACTTTGGCACAAAATATAATGAAACAATAGGAAAATCAACATTGCAAAGAAAGAAGTTTTGATGTAGGTGACTGGGTATTTCTATAGCTACAACCATATAAACAAATGTCCCTCAAGCAAGCTAAGAAGGATAATAAATTATCATTAAAGTATTATGGTCCATACAAGGTGTTGCAAAATATTGGTACTACGACATACAAATTGGAGCTTTCTGTAGCTTCCCGAGTGCACCCAATTTCCATGTTTCATGCTTAAAGAGGGTTATAGGTGACAAAATCCCAGTTCAAAAAATATTGCTAGAACTTGATGAGGAAGGAAAAATCATATTGAAACTTAAAGCAGTCACAGAAAAAATAACTCGATAGCTATGAAATTGATCAATTTTGGAGTATCTCATCAAGTGGAAGAAATTTCCCATTAAAGATTCCACATGGGAGGACGATAATTTTATACAGAAGCATCCAAAACTACTCAAGCATTGAGGAAAAAAGTTTTTTGAAGGAGAGGGGCATGTTAGGTCCTTATAATACTAGTGATTCCCCCATCACTATTGTAATTTTAGCCCTTATTGTTATTTTTGTGCCCCTATTGTCCCCATATTATTATTATTGTGCCCCATAAATGCTCACTATTGTTATTGGTGTGCCCTTATATTATGATTGTTATGTTGACTTTGATTATATTGTGACCCCTTATACTTCTATATATAGAAAGGATGTTTTTTCATTTGTATCATCCAAGAATTGTTCATTTGTGTAATGTAAAGGAGGTTTCCCCCTCGAAGAGGCTGATTTTGAAGTCATTGATCTATCTTTTCTATCTTTTTGTGAGCTGGTTTCTTAACATTGTAATAGAAGGAAATCTACTATGCACTCTATTACTTTGCAATTTTTGTGTTTGTGCTAGAAATAAATCTAGCATGGGAGAGATTTGTTTTACCGTACAATACTTGTGTTTGTGCTAGAAGGAAATATAGCATGTGATAATTTTTGTTTACCTTGCAACACTTGTGTTTTTATATAAATATAGCATTAGATTTATTTTACCTTTCAATAATTGTGCTTGTGGTGTAGAGAAATTTAGTGCATGATAGATTTGTTTTACCATGCAATGCTTGTGTTTTTTCTAAAAGGGAATCTACTGGACACTATATTTGTTTTACAATGTCATATAGTGTTACCAACTAATGTAATAATTTCAAAGGGATTATAAATAATATATAAAACCAACATACCAACTAAAGGATACATTCTTTGCATCACACTTATTTTTCCTTTTCTCTTGCCTTCCTTACTCAGAATTTCAGATACAATTGTTTCCATAATTTCTGAAAAAATTTGTACAAAGCATGAAATACCAAATAATAATAAACAACCTCTTAACACATTATTTGCATTTACATGCACAAGAACAAAGAAGCACATGAACTATGGAATATTACTACCCACATAATGATATATTGAATTTCATTCAGTTTGAAATTTCATAATAGAATATTGTATAATTATTTGTAAATGAGTATAAATTAAATTTGAAAATTTCATGCTATCTATAGAAAAATTATGTCATGTCATATTAGATTTCATTTTTTCCTTAATTCATTCTTTGGAATCTCAATTGCGCCATATTCCTTAGAATCTAAAAATATTTGTAGAGAAATATATGATAATTTCAAATGGAATAAAAGAATTACAAGTTAGAAAATATTATGAAATGATATTTCACAGTTGATCGTTTTACACATGCATAAGAACAAGGAATTTAAGACCATAAGCAAGTTCAATACAAAGAAATGATAGTTGAAACTTCATTGATCAATATTCATTTATTCACATAATTCCTAACCATTTTCTAACTAATTTTGAAAATACAATACCATTTAATGAAGATTTTGGTGGTGTAGCTCCTGAACACTCTCCTCCCTTAAATGCTTCCATTGAATTTTCTTTGGCTTTATAATTCATGATTCTGAAAATAAAATTAAGAAACTATTACCAAAATTTTCAATAATTAAAGAAAATATGAATTATAAATACTACCAAAAAGAAAAAGACATTAAATGTTGAAACAAATCTAGTGCACACTATATTTATTTTATATTGCAATGCTTGTTTGTGCTATAAAGAAATCTAGCAAAGACTAGATTTGGTTTACGTTAAAATTCATGTGTCTATGTTAGAATCAAATCTAGCGCGTGCTATATTTGTTTTACCTTGCAATGCTTGCTTTTATAATAAAAGGAAATCTAGTACTTGTTAGATTTGTTTTACATTTCAATGTTGATGTTTGTGATAGAAACAGATTTAATGCATGCTAGATATGATTTACCCTGCAATTCCTTTATTTGTGCTAGAAACAAATCTAGTGCATGGTAGATTCATTTTACCAACAATCCTTTTGTTTATGCTAGAAATAAATCTAGCATGTGTGATATTTGTTTTACCCTACAATGTTTATTTTTATGCTTTTGTTTTATCCTACAATGCTTTTGTGTTTTTTCTTACACTATATTTATTTCACCCTATAATGTTTTGCTTGCGCTAGAATGAAGCTTAGCAGGTGCTAGATTTGTTTTACCCTACAATGCTTGTGTTTGTGCTAGAATAAAATATATTGCATGCTAGATTTGTTTTACCCTACAATGATTTATTTGTTCTTGAAACAAATCTAGCACACAATAATTTTGTCTTACCATTTAATGCTTTTATTTGTGCTTTTGTTTTTCTCTACAATTTTTTTTAAAGATTTTCCTTACATTAAATCAGTTATACCTTACAATGCTTGTGTATGTGTTACAAACAAATCTAGTGCACACTAGATTATTTTACTTTGCAATGTGTGCGTTTATTCTAGGATAAAATCAAGTGCATGTTAGACTTGTTTTACTTTGCAATGTTAGTGTTTATGATAGAAAAACCTTTAGTTCACAATAGATTTGTTTTACCTTGCAATGCTTTTGTTTGTGATAGAAATAAATCTAGTGTGTGCAAGATTTATTTTACTTTACAATGCTTGTGTTTATGAAAGAAGGAAATATAGCGTCTGTTAGATTTTTTTTTTACTTCAAAATCTTGGTTCTTGTGCTAGAAAGAAATGTAACATGCACTAGATTGTTTACCTTACAATGATTTTTTTATGCTAGAAACAAATCTAGCATGTGCTACATTTGATTTATCCTGCAATGCTTTTGTTTGTGCTAGAAACATATCTAGCACATGATAGATTTGTTTTACCCAACAATGCTCATGTTTATGGTTTTTCTTTACCCTACAATTATTTTGTGTTTTTCCTTACAGTAGATTTGATTTACCTTGTAATACTTGTGTTTGTGATAGAACCAAATCTAATAAATAGTAGATTTGTTTTATCTTACAACTCCTGTGTTTTTCCTAAAAACAAATCTAGTATGTGCTATCCTTTTTTTACCCTAAAATATGCTTTTTGGTGATAGAAACAAATATAGTGCATGCTAGTCTTGTTTTACCCCACAATGTTCTTGTTTTACCCTGAAATGATTTTGTGTTTTACTTTACACTAGATTTGTTTTATATTACAATGCTAATTTCTCTATTAGAAACAAATGTTTTACTTTGCAATGTTTTTGTTAATGGTAGAAGAAAATCTAGCACATGGTAGATTTGTTTTACACTACAATGCTTTTGTTTTTGATAGAAACAAATATAGCACACACTAAATTTGTTTTACCTTGCAATAATTTTGTTTGTGCTAGAAATAAATCTAGCACATAGTAGATTTATTTTAGCCTACAATGTTTGTGATTGTGGTAGAAACAATTTTTGCATGCATTAGATTTGTTTTTCCTTGCAATGCTTGTTTTAGTGTTAGAAGGAAATATAACACATGCTAGATTTGTTTAGCTTGCAATGATTTTGTTTTTTCTAGAAGGAAATGTAGTGTGGTCTAGATTTGTTCTGTCTTACAATGCTTTTGTTTGTGGAAAAAATAAATCAATTAGGCACTAGATTTGTGTTACTATGCAATGTGTATGTTTGTGCTAGAAGGAAATTTACCAGACACTAGACTTGTTTTACCTCAGAATGCTTGTTTTTGTGCTAGAAACAGATGTAATGCACACTATATTTGTTTTACCCTACAATTCTTTTGTTTGTGTTAGAAACAAATCTAGTGCGTACTAAATTTTATTTACCCTCCAATGTTTTTCATTGTGCTAGAAACAAATATACCATGCACTATATTTGTTTTACCTTGCAATGCTCATGTTCATACTAGAAATAAATATACTAAGAAATAGATTTATTTTACCCTACAATGCTTGTGGTTGTGTTAGAAACAAATCTTATGTGCATTAGATTTGTTTTATCCTGCAACGCTTTTGTCTGTGCTTGAAACAAATACATCGCAGACTAGATTTGTTTCACCCTACAATGCTTTCATTTGCAGTAGAAACAAATCTAGCATGCACTAGATTTTTTTTACCTTGCAATGTTTTTTGTTTTGTGTTGCATTTGAATCTATGTTTTTTTTACCCTTGCAATGTTTCTTTTTCTTGTTAGAATAAAATATAACCCACACTAAATTTATTTTACCTTGAGTGTGTGGTAGATTTGTTTTTCTTACAATGCTTGTTTTTGTGTTAGAAATAAATCTAGTAGGTGTTAGCTTTTTTTACCCTATAATGCTTATGTTTGTACTAGAGAGATATATACCAAGAAATAGCTTTGTTTTTTCCTCCAGTGCTTATGTTTGTGTTAGAAACAAATCTAGTGCACACTAGAGTTGTTTTACCCAGGAAGGCTTTTGTTTGTGCTAAAAAGAAATCTAGCACACAATAATGTTGTTTTACCTTGCAATGTTGGTTTGTTCTTTTATTTTACCCTATAATGTTTTTCTTGTATTTTGTCTTATACTAAATTTTTTTACTTACATTGCATGTTTTTATGTTAGAAACAAATCTAGAGTGAGCTAGATTTATGTTTTCCTGTAACTTTTTGTTTGTTTTAGAAAAAAATTTAACACATGTTAGATTTGTTTTACCTTACAATTTTTGTGATTGTGGTAGAAACAAATCTAGCTTGTGCTAGATTTTTTTTGCCTTACATTTCTTATTTTTGTGCTAAGAAAAAAAACCAATGCGCACTATATTTGTTATATCTTCCAATACTTGTTTTTGTACTAGAAGGAAATCTAGCACACTCTAGATTTGTTTTTCCTTGCAATACTTTTGTTTGTGCTAAAAGAAAATCTAAAACACGTTAGATTTATTTTGCGTTACAATGCTTGTTTTTGTGTTAGAAGCAAATCTAATAGGCACTAGATTTTTTTTACACAACAATGATTGGGATTGTTTTAGGAAAAATCTAGTTCACACAAAATTTGTTTTACCTTGCAATGATTGTGCTTGTGCTAGAAACAAATCTAGCATGTGGTAGGTTTGTTTTTACCTTGCAATACTTGTGCTTCTGCTAGAAACAAATATAATGCATGCTAAATTTGTTTTACGCTGCAATATTTTTTGTCTTTGTTAGAAACAAATCTAGTGTGGACTAGATTTGTTTTACTCTATTTTTTTTGCTTATACTAGAAACAAATCTAGCGTATGCGATATTTCTTATATAATATAATTATTTTGTTTGTACTAGAAACAAATCTCGTGCACACTTTATTTTACCTTTCAGTGTTTTGATTGTGCTAGAAATAAATCTAGCATGCATTATATTTGTTTTATATTCCTTGTAGGAATTTACAGGGTAAGTTCCTAAGATAGAACACCAAAGGACACCACTCACAAATAGATCACAGATCAATACACCAGTATTATTCACGTGGTTAAAACCCTCAAATAGGGAAACAACCCACGGCCTGAGCCAATGCGATCACTTTAGCCAATTTATTAATAAAAGAAAGAAAATTTACATAAGCTTCTCTCATGAATAGTCACCCTACAAATGACCCTCCATGCTCTTTAAGTAGAGATCATGGACTAATCGGGTGTTAAGACACATATCAAGTGTCGATAATACCAAGGAGAGAATGAACCATCAGATCACTTCATGTCTAGAACATATCTTGACCATCCGATTGTAAGTTACAAAAGTACATAGTAAAGAAACACACTTTACCTAACTCTACACTAGACCAAGTTATACTTAACTATTTCCTATGTGTCGGAATATCCTAACATTCTTGTTTTTGCGCTAGAAACAAATCTAATGTGCACTAGATTTGTTTTATTGTGTAATTCTTATATTTTTGTTAGAACAAAATCTAGTGCACACTACATTTGTTTTACCTTTCCATGTGTTGGTTTTTTTTTAAAGAAAATATAGTGTAGGCTATATTTTCTTTTCCTCACACTGTTTTTGTTTATGTTAATATCAAATCTGGCAGGTGGTAGATTTGTTTTATCCTGCAATGCTTGTCATTGTGCTAGAAAAAAAAATCTAGCGAGCACTAGCTTTACCCTACATTGTTTTTGTTTGTGTTAGAAACAGATTTAGCATGCCCTAGATTTTTTTTCCCAATAGTCCTTGCGTTTGTGATAGAAACAAATCAAGTAGTGCTAGGTTTGATTTATTTTGGAATGTTTTTTTTTGTTCTAGAAACAAATATAAAACTAGCTAGATTTGTTTTACACTGCAATTATTTTGTTCCTGTTATAGACAAATATAGTAGGTGATAGAATTGTTTTACCTTGCTATGTTCGTTTTTGTGCTAAAAAAAATATAGCGGGCTGATCCATATGGATGTTGGTGGCCACCCATATATCTCACTTGGACCCCCACAACTGTCTCTTTTAGTTTTTCAATTTTTGTAATTGTAGCACAATTTACTATTTTTAGCAGTTATTTCAGATCCTGAACTTCTGGAGCCATTTTGAGGCCCTAAACGATGTCTTTTGGGAAAATTGAGAGCACCCATGTTGCTCTTCCCAAAGTTATAGTCCTCAGATAGATATTTCTGATGAGCTATTGTACGCGCCAAACGAAGATCGAATGCCAAAGTTATGACCCTGGGAAGTTGATGTACCAATTTACCCAAACAGGGCCCATAGTTTGGCGTTTCATCTTCTAGGGTGAGGTTTTTGGATGTTTAGGGTTTTCCATTGTCTCTCAACAATAAATAGGTCTGTGAGCCTCATTGGAACATAGTTCAGAGGCATGTAGCGGCCACATCTCTTCTCAGGGATAAGCTACCATTGCCCAACAAGTTTATTTCCATTTCTATTTGTAAACATATTTACGTATTTTACGGTAATGAAATGAAGTATTATTTCCACTAAATCTTTGTGTTTATGGTTATCTTTGTAATTTGTTGCGTTCCTATTTAAATCTAGATCAGTGGTATTAGAGTGGTTTGCTTTTTCTTTGTTTTTCTTTGCATGTCCTCAACGAGGTCGGGATATAAGGAGTTAGGGCTTGAACTAGTTGAACCTTTGCAAGACTAGCCTCATAAATCCTGACAACCTCCCATGGCAGATGAAAAGAAAGATGAGGGGGTAGGAGATCCTATCAAAATATTTCTCGAAGAAGCCCTCAAGTGACAAAGGAACGCGATGATGGACAACTTTTCCCAGATCCTTCAGCGACTACCCAGGCGCGACAGATCGACTTCCAACAGCTACTCTGGAAACACCACACCATTGAAGGTACAAGTTAATTTTGAAATCCCCATATTCGAGGGTTAGATAGATGCAGATGCCGTAGATAAATGGTTAAATATGCTAGAAGGGTATTTTTCTGTTCATGAATTTTCCAGTTGGGAAAAGATTATTTTTTCTCTTCTCAAAGCAGCCCCCCAAGACAAGGACTGGTGGGAAACCTATTGTGAACAGAAGGATGAAAGTACATAATCACTATTTTTAGCCGCACCCACTTGGAATTCATTGTGGGATGCCATTAAGGAGTAGTATTACCCTATCAAAAGCTATGAGGACAAATACATAAAGTGGACCACGTTGCGGTAGGGGAGGGACCAAGATGTGCCAGAGTTCACCAACATTTTTCATACCCTTCGCACATAGTTGGGTATCAAATATTCTGAGCTGCATTTGGTACTCAAATATTGCAGTTGCCTACCTAGATACATCTAGGAAGAGATGGAGTTCCTGAACATCTCCTCACTCGGCATGACATACCAATACGATGTCAAGATTGAGAGAAAGTTTAAACAAAAGAAGCGAGACTTTGGATCTGTGAATCTGAAGACCAGAGGACAAAGCCAAGGCGGAGTGAACCAAGATAGCTCGTCGAAGCTGCAACAAAAGAACAACACCACGAAGTCAAAGAAGGACACAAGAAAGTGGTGTGAGTTCCACAAGAGCCCCACTCACAACAAAAGTGAGTGTCGGACCAAGCAGTCACTAGTGGTTGAGTTGAAGGCTTCTGAATCAGATGCATGTTTCGACCTTGAGTTAGAACCCGACAAGGAGAATGGTAAAGGGAAGCAGATCATTGATGCAGAGCCTAGCGCCACTATTGCCACTGCCAAGATCTAGAAGAATGAGCCTGAAGATCTAGAAGAAGGGGAGCGTCTTTTCCACTCACAAATGTGGGTGAAGGGTTTGCCGCTACAATTCATTGTCAATAGTGACAGCCAAAAGAACCTCATTTCAGCAGAGGTCACAAAGCGGTTGGGCCTACCGACTACACCACACTCGTAGTCGTATAGTGTCGGGTGGCTTCACCAAGGATGAGGTCTTAGAGTTTGCTAGCAGTGTCGCCTTCCCTACAACATCAAACCCTTCACAGACGAGGTATTGTGTGACGTTGCAACTGTGGATGTTTTTGATGTACTATTTGTCCAACCATACTTGTGGAGGTGACATGATATGTATGAGTCAAGGCATCACATTGTTATTATTACTTTGGGTAATTCATTATACAGGATACTGGAGGTAGCCCCACCTACTGCCACCTCTTTGATCTCTCCTAAGAAATGTAGCAGGATCATCTCCAAGACTAGGAAATTCATTTTATGTCTAGTTTGCTCCCAAAGTAAGGGGAAGATCGTAGTCACATCTATGAACCCCACGAAGGGTTCCTCCACACAACGGTAGTAGCAAAGGGATATGGTCATGAAAGAACATAGGAACAACTTCTCCTCACCCACAGGGGTACCACACAAGTTTCAGTTGGGCGACAAATTTTGGTTACATCTGTAGAAAGAGTTCCTTAGAAGATCCCAACAGAAGCTTAGACCACTCCGACATGGCCCTTACAACATTACCAAGGCCATGGGAAACAATGCTTTGGAGCACAAAATTCCTCCATTCCTTCGCTTGCACCAAGTGTTCAATGTGGAATGACCTCTACCATGTTTCCCACCATTACTGGACACATCAGAGATTGCAGAACAACTCACCAAGGACCAAGTTCAGCAGATGGAGGAACTCAACGCAATGGGGACCATTGCTTCCTAAGGGGGGAAGAATGATCCAAGTGGATGTTGGTGGCCACCCACCTATCTCACTTGGGTCCCCACAACTATCTCTTTCAGTTTTTCAGTTTTCATGATTGTAGCACAATTTACTATTTTTAGTAGTTTTTTTGGGTCCTAAACTTCTGGAGCCATTTTGAGGCCCTAAATGATGTTTTTGGGGAAAATTGAGAGCACTGTGGGTCACTGTTGCTCTTCCCATAGTTATATTCCTCTGATAGATCTTTATAACGAGCTATTTTATGCGTCAAATGAAGATTGGATACCAAAGTTAGACCCCGGGAAGTTGATGTACCAATTTACCCAAACGGGGCCCACAGTTTGGCGTTTCATCTTCCAGGGTTAGGTTTTGAATGTTTAGGGTTCCATTGTTTCTCAACAATAAATAGGCCTTCAAGCCTCATTGTAGCATAGTTTAGAGGCATGTAGCCGCCACATCTCTTCTTAGAGACAAGCTACCATCGCCCTAGCTAGTTTATTTCCATTTTTGTTTGTAAGCATATTTTAGTATTTTATAGTAATGAAATGAAGTATTATTTCCACTACATCTTTGTGTTTATCATTATCTTTGTAATTTGTTGCGTTCCTGTTTAAATCCAGATCACGGGCGTTATAATTTTTTACCCTCGAATTCTTGTATTTGTGTTAGAAGAAAATCTAACGCATGCTAGATTTGTTATACTATACAATGTTTTTGTTTATACTAGAAACAAATCTAGAATGTGATAGATTTTTTTTTCCCTGCAATGCTTTTATTTTGTAATGTACCTCTTGAGCTTGCCTTGAAACTTAATTTCTAAGCTCCCATTCCGGTGATTTTTTTTTTTTTTTTGTTTATAATTAAGATTCAACCCCTACCATGGGTATATTTAGTTTGTCATTATATCCTTATTATTATCTATATAGAAAAATCCATAGCCTTTATCCATTTGACTGCAGAGGTGGATTCTTGATGTGAACTTTTAGGTTTATCTACAAGACTTGTATGTTAGGACAATCTTTTGTCATACATAGAAATTAATCATAGCATGCAATCAATAGAACTCTTTGACAACCTTTCCTAAGCATTAGAAACCCCACACTAGTGTTAATGAACATTTCGCTGACATTATGGTAACCAACTTGGCTAGGACTCAAGATCATAATTCTACATGGAGGTTTTCTGATATAAATTTTTATACAAAAGTAGCTAGACCAGCCTCATAGGGTACCATTCTTTGTCATGTAGGTCATAAAAAATTATGAATCACTAATTATACCATTTAGGAGCATTATCCCATCACAGGTTTGCATTCACCAATATCTCATTCCATTAGCTATCTTACACATCAATCTCTATATGACCATATCATAAAGTTAGTTTTCTAGAACATTCATTTACATAAACACCCCGCAATTATCATTCTCCAAAACAATTGTTGCCATAGATCTTATTCACAACAAGCCCATAGTATATGCAATTATTCCATAATGAAAATGCAAAGCATAGAGATTTGGAACTTTAGGCTATAAAGTATCAAAGCCATTAACATTGACAAATCTATTCATGCATAATGATTATATACAATTCCTTCATTCATTCATTACAAGGAAAAACTCATTCAAATTTTCTATAAGCTAAATGAATTTGAGATAGAGAACAAAGAAAGCATCACACAAAACATTCTGCACAAATTAATCCCACTAAAACATCACTTGGAGGGAGGAGCACCACCACCCAGCCATGAATCACCTCTGATTCCCCCTAGCCAAAGATCTTTCCAAGGATCAACTGTCCTCAATTGATAGATGCACTAGGTATTTAATACCCTCTTTCATGATTTAGTTACCATTAGCAGTGTCCCACTTTATGGATTTTTCCATTTGCTTAGGTATTTTCTAGAAAAGATCGTCTTTATCTCCCACGACACTTTTCCACATAAATTTTTTCCTTTATCCTGCAAAGCTTTTATGTCTGACAGATATTTATCTCCCATCCATCTGATGGATATCCAATCCATCAAAGATGATCTAGAATCACATCTAGAAGCTTTATCATGAAAGATTCATCTCTATCCCATTCCTCATGGAATTTGGCAAGCATATCCTCTCTCTTGGTGCTCCACCCTCCAAGTGATTTATTTTATTAATTATTTAAAAACACATTTTCTTTTCATATTACATATCACCTAGATTTCCTCAGCTTAGTTTTAGAATAGTTTAACCCACAAAGGAGGGTATCAAACCTAGCTTTCCTCATCCTAGGTTTACAAACATTTAACACACAAGGGAGGATATCACACCTATCTTTAACTTAGCTTAGGTTTACAATAATTTAGTACGCAAGGGAGGAGTGTCACATACTCCCCCCCTTAAATTTTACATTGTACTTGGTGTATCACTGTATCATATTCTCGTTCATAGGTAGATGGTTTCTGATTCAATAGCTCTCATGGCTCTGCCATCTGATGCAATCTTTTTCTGATGTACATTGGTCACAAGGAGTGCTCCCAGCATCTCTCCTTCCATAGCTACATTAGTCTCAAGGAGTGCTTCCAGCATCTCTCCTTCCATAGCTACATTAGTCTCAAGGAGTGCTCTCCTTTCATAGCTACCTGTAACATTATTTTTTCAAACCATTTGTGAGAATTTATAGATGCAAAAGTTTAAGTATGATAAATATCAGAATTTGCTACTTAATATTATTAAATCAACTATTTCTTATCATTTATTTTATTTCAAGAATGCATGTTTTTTGCTTGCATTCTTCCAAGCCTTTGTGTTCTTGTCAAACATCTGCTTCTTACAGTCTCTCTACATACAATACATAGGTTAGCATATTTTCCACATTAATATGCCTCTAAGGTCATAACAAATTATTTCACATCACAATATATATTCATATACACATATTCATCATAATTGTATGTATGCCAAACTATGATTAACCATAGTTACTTATACCAACTTACTTTCCTTCTTCTGGGTAACCTCTAGGTTTGTTTACCTAGCCAGACATCCATCCAATGACTATTGCATACCTACACACAAGGTATGTTATACACACCAATACACATTTCATTTTTTCAACCTTGTAGCATATGTAGTCATATGGTCCCATATGTATTGTTGTACATAGTCCAGTTGTGGTATAGCCTATAATACCATACTCATGGTATCACCTGCATGACATAAACTTCATCCACATATTTTTCCACCAGGTTAGTGTCATAGTAACATTCATTTATCATGGTTCATCTATGTAATGAAGAAATTTTTATGTCATGTGTAAATTAATTTTAGATGTCATGTGGTTACAATGTCAATGACATAGTATTGTATTCATGCATATTTTGATCTTAACCAAACCTTCTTCTTAATGTTCTAAAGCATACTATTAACTCATACATAGATCATAATCCATCCCGTATGATTGATTATTTCCCCTTGTATGCCTCAACGACTTGTTGACCATGCATAATTTAGTGTAGTTATACTTGAAAGTTTTTTTACTACTTTCAATCCTACAAACCTTTTAGTTGTAAGTGTTTATGATCTCAAGGTATTTACATGTGAGCTCATCCTTAACATTAAATCAACCTTTACTAGAAGATGAGTTATCTACTTTATGAATTCTTATTACGTAACATTTCCTTATGTTTTCGAGACACCTTATCAATGCAATCCAATAAGAGATCCTCTCAAAATTGCTCGGTACAAATTATGATATCAATCTATTTTAATTGATTGTTAAGTATCATTTAATTTACCTAGTGGTTCATACCATTTGGTTTTGCTTATTAATTACCATGGTTTGTACTCAAGAATACTTATAAGTTCCATTATGCATATCCATTGAATATGCATATGTCCTGGAAATCTGTTTAAGTTAAATTTCCCCTTAACCATACTTTCTTCCAACTGAAGAACGAATCACATTGTATGTGGATGCATTAATCAAAGGATTATTTGAAATGACAATTTGTGCAGGTAATATAGCCTTATACTATAACATGCTCTCACCATATTTTACCTTGGTATAATACTTTCATAGCAATTACACCATTACTAAGTTATTTTTATAGCATGATGACCATAGTTTAATCTCTGACCAGAATCATAGTCTAGTTTTATGAGAATATGTGATTCTTGTATTCATGAAGTCAACATATGTATGTGTGCCACTCAAGTAATGATATCCTCCACCCATATGAATTACTTGTTATTAATTTTAACAAAATATAACAACCTTACTTTTAAGGTATTTTCTCTCTATTGCATGCTATAACATCTTTGGTTATAAGATTTTTCGTGTCAGTAAGATTAATAACCTTCAATTTCTTTTTCCAGCACGACTCCTAACATAGTCATGCATATTTTTCCTATTTACTATTGGCATATAACAACCCAAGAATGTATGTTATCAATATATAACTTCAATATAGTTCAAGAAACTAAAATACCCTGCATGTAGGAAGAACCAAATTTCTACATGCTATGCATATTTGTAAGCATTGATTGCAACATAACACTGATTCTACAAATCACAACTATGCCCAACATCTAAGCATAAAACATACAATCTATCACAACACAACAAAAAATCACACTACTTTACCAATATAATCATTAGGTCAATCACGCTCTTTTCTTCTACAGAACATACTCCCCTTTCATAGGATTTGGGGTAACCAACATCTTTATTATTGTTGACTTTTACTTTCTTTCAACATGTAAGAGACTATCAATACCAGAATTCATTAGGAAGTGTTTACATGGAATATTTGTATGACTCATTACTATGCATGGATATTATGCATGATCCTTTTTAAAACATGTTTATTCGAATAAACACTTAATAAAACTATGGTAACACATACAATTTATGACAATGCATAGGTATATGTATCATTACATAACAATACATCAATGGTACAACCATGTTTTTTTTATTACCTAAGCTTCTTTTCCAGGGTTAGGTGATTTTATTTAACCATGCATCTATACTGCATTTGTACCAATCACCATTTAAATCCCTTACCTATTGGAACATTCAATTCCAATATAGTTTTCCACACGGTTCATTAACCCGTTCATGTCATGGCTTGGGATGTTGATCCAATGGTATAAATTGTGTTAGAGGTTTTAGGAAAACTTTCTAATTTCTCTTCATCATTCATAATACCAATTTTTCCCAAGTTTCCTTTCATGTACATCTAGTTTCTATCATGCATATATAAGTGTTTCATCTTCACTTCCGATACCACAATCTCCACATGCTCAAGCATGACTATTTGAAGATTCACATGAAAGAAAGCAACCCACTAAAATAACTATAATTGTAGGTAGAAAACTACCTTTTCCCATATACATAAATCATTACACAAATACTAACTAGGGAAATGGACAATGAGCTTTATATAAAACAAATCAAATTACAAATGCATTGGCCACAAGGATAACATTAGAATTTTGTCTTGAGAAACAAACTAGAAGACACACATGTATTTAGAGACTTTAATACCCTCTGAAGACCCAATGTGCGCTTTGTAACAAGATTTTTCCACCTGATCCCTCTAAACATCCCTAGACACATCAAATTCAGATCCTCCTAAGAAGCACAATGAAACATCCATGAACCTATATATGGACTGGATGAATCATAGATCTCTATGGGGTCTATACAAGCTCCATTCAGATTATACAATTGGTATGAATGCCATGTCATGTCTTCTACAAAAGGAAAACTTGATTTTTGTGCTTGTGTGTGTATTTTAACAGATACCGTGTTCATTTGTACAATATCCAGATTTTTCTAAAATGTTGGCCCATCAATATCCATACCCATGTTATAATTTGTATACCATTAATATTAAAACAAAATTCAATTGCTTTTTCCAATATGACAATAGTTCAAAAGGCAAGACTGATTCAAAAGGAAAGTAAGTGGGGTTTCTGTGACCTTTCTATAAAAACTATATAGAAAATGATAGTATCAACGATAACTTTTTAAAATAATACAACCTTATAATTTCAACAATTTAACTACACTTCCTCCTAGGCTCCTATTACGTTGATTATACAAGATATATTATCACAAGATTGTTGGCTTGTTTTCACCTATTCTTTCTTTTCTTTTTCAGATATTTGAATACAGGAGAGTTGAATTTGTCCCAATCATCATCTAAAGAATTGTTCAATTATATCTCTAACTTTCTCTCATGACATTTTGGATCATGTTACCAGAACATGATGTTGAGGATCACTAGTTGGGAATGAGTGGGAGACACCATTTATACCTCAAATTTCTTCTTTCTTAATATTTAACATGTCTGAGAAACAACCACCTTTGTTCCTGGAAAAACCTCACCGTTTCATCAAAAGAAATTTGCATTTTTCCCAAAAAATACAAGCTGGTAAAAAAAAAATTGCAAAATATTTTAAAGAATTAAAAAAATATTGAGAAAAAAATATAATAAAAAAAAACTCAAATTAAAAAAAAAATCATCCTATATCACCAATCTCTACTTTCTGGTAATGTAAATTTCCAATTTTTTCATCTGGAAATTTCACCTTTTAAAAGGTTGTGGGAGTTCATTCTAATAATGAGATTGTTTGCCCATCCCACTAATCTATAAAATTTGAATAATTCATGTCATAGAAGACAAGAAACACCATCTCCTAGACCATCTAACATTCATATATATAGAGCGAGTATCTAGGCTGAGAGTGGGTGGTAAAAAAGAGAGGAAACATGGGGTGCCTTTGGGGATTTAAGAGTCTGCTGCAAGCATGTAGCAGTTATGGATTTTCTGCTGCATGGCTACTCTCCCATGCTTTCTAAAAAAGCCTATGTTAGGATCACAATCAAATAGCACTTAGAATACATACTTGATGAGCCCCATAAATGGATAATTATATGGGCTCATTTTACCACCTAACATAGTCAAATCAACCATTCTCTTAGCTTATTTTATGTTTTTTGATTATATTTATGCTTATGAATTGAGTTGAGTTAGTTATGATGCCATGTGGTCTAATGTGTGTTTAATGTAGCTTATTGTTGAATTTTGAAGACAAAGTCAAAGATTTAGTGGACAAATGGCAGCAATAACTTGAAGCGGACAAAGGAGAGGACTTATAGGAGGGAATCCCCATCATTTATTACTCCCCACTTTGAATTATCCTTCATTCAACTCGAAGTAAAAATAGCCAAATCAATGCACTAGGAGGCAGCCAAGCAAGTGGAGGATAAATGATGATTATCTCGAGTTTTGGGAGCCAAGCCTCCCTGATTTTAAGAAGTTATTGGTAGTTTTAGTTGTATAAGTAGAGAGGCTTAGGGATTCACTAGGGTTGGATTTTTGTTGGATTTTTGCTGCAGTTTTGCTTATGTAAACTATGCTCAACTTCGAGCTTATTATCTTGACAGTTCATGTAATCTTGTTATTGTTTTGAGAATAAAGATGGAATCCTTTTTGAGTTAGCACTGAGTTACCTCAAAGGGCTAAAGCTCTTGGGTTAGGGCCCAATTCAAGAAGCCAAGCTCTTCTTTACTTTTATTTGTATGTTTTATTTCAGTTTGTTTGATGTATCTCATTTATGGTTAAGAATAAGTTGCTTTTGATGATTTAGGAGTTTGCTTCCATTTGTGATTTCTATAGTAGGTTAAGCAGTGATAAAAAGAAGATTCAAAAGGCTAGAAATAGTGTTGTGGCCTCTCTTCCTCCCTTTGGGACCATGAATTGAGACAAAGACCCTCATGCTGCCCCAAAAACACAGATTTTCCTCATTCATAGGACTTCTAATGTTTGCAGTTTGTTAGAAGGTTAATGCTTTGTTTTAGATCTTTTCCACCAGGCTCACTTCTTTATTGATCCGGACATAAATAGGAACACAAAAAATTACAGAGATAACCATAAACACAGATATGCAACGGAAATAATACTTCATTTCATTAATGTAAAATACTGAAATATGCTTACAAACAATAATGGAAATAAACTAGCTAGGGCGATGGTAGCATATCTCTGAGAAGAGATGTGGTGGCTACATGCCTCTGAACTATGTTACAATGAGGCTCGAAGGCCTATTTATTGTCGAGAAACAATGGAAAACCCTTAACATTCCAAAGCCTAACCCTAGAAGATGAAACGCCAAACTGTGGGCCCCGTTTGGGTAAATTGATACATCAACTTCCTGGGGTCATAACTTTGGCATACGATCTCCGTTTGACACGTACAATAGCTCGTTAGAAAGATCTAATTAAGAACTACCACTTTGGGAAGGACAACATGGTCCATAGATCCATGTTGCCCCCAGATTTCCCAAAAAACATCGTTTAGGGCCTCAAAACGGCTCCGGAAGTTCAGGACTTGAAAAACAGCTAAAAATAGTAAACTGTGCTCCAATTTAGGAAACTAAAAAGCTGAAAGAAACAATGGTGGGGGTCCAAGTGGATTTGGCAGGTGGACACCAATATCCACCTGGATCATTCCTCCCCCCTTAGGAAGCAATGGTCCCCATTGCGTTGAGTTCTTCTGTGAGATGAGGAAACTTTTGTTGAACTTGGTCCCTAGTCAACCACTTGCCCTGGTGAAGGAGTTGGCCTGATTTGACAACTCAATACAATTGGATATTCTTCTGGCGAGTGTGCTTGATCTGTGTGTCCATGATCTGATCAGTTGCAGCTTGTTCCATCCAATATGGATTTAACTCTGTGGGTGTGAGTTGTTCTGCAATGTCAAATGTGTCTAGTAATGGTGGAAATTATGGCCGAAGGCGATCCACATTGAACACTGGGTGCAGGCCAAGGAATGGGGGAATGCTAAGCTCAAATGAATTGTCTCCCACAGCCTTGGTAATGGTGTAAGGACCATATCAGAGTGGTCTGAGTTTTTGATAGGCTCTGGTAAGGCATTCCTTTTGCAAATGCAACTAGACTTTTTCACCCACCTGAAACTTGTGTGGCACCTGGTGTTGATCATGTCGCTGCTTGTACTTGGCATTTGATTTATTGAGAATGTCATGGACCTGTTGGCGAATATGTTGGATGTGCTCAATGAAGCTTTTTGCCTTATCTATTTCGGACTGGACATGAGCCAAATCTACGTGAGTAGCTATAAATGGCATGGACACATCAATGGGACATAGTGGCTGGAATCCCAAGCCCACCTGAAAAGGGCTATGGCCAATCGAGCTATGGAGAGCATGGTTGTAGCTGTGCTGAACATCGGGGAGGCTCTTTTCCCATGTGCGTGCATGCTTTGAGTTGTACATGCATAGAATGTGTACGATCATCCTGTTGACAACCTCTGTTTGGCCATTAGTTTGAGGATGGAAGGCTGTGGACTTAGTGAGTTTGGTGTCAAGCATCAACCAGAGACTGGACCAAAATGTACTAAGAAGCCTGCTGTCTCGATCTGAGATGATAGATTGTGGGACCCCAAAGTGTACCCACACTCATTCAAAGAAGAGTTTAGCAGTGGCTTTTGCTGTGATATTCTTCTTGCAGGTAGCCATAATGGGCATTTTTGAGAACCTATCGACGACCACAAAAACACAGTCATTCCCATGCTTAGTGGAAGGAAGGCCTGACATGTAATTCATGGAGATGGATTATCAAGGTCGACTAGGGGTAGGCAGTGGGGTATAGAGGCCTTGCTTCTTGATGGTCAGTTTGGCAATGGCACATGCAGTGCACAATCTGATGTACTTCCCGACATCCAGTCGAAGATTCAGCCAATAGAAATACTTTTGTAGTATTGCCGCTGTTTTCTTGACCCCAAAATGTCTAGCAGCCTGACTGTAGTGTGCTTCCCAAATCATCTTGGCACGCTTGCTTGAAGGAACACAAAGGTGACCCAAGTGGCATAACAAGGCATCCTAGAGGTGTAAATCTGGAACATGCTGACCCTCCAAGAGTGTCTGGTATGTGTGGCTGAATTCTAGGTTGCTTTTGTAGAGACATGGCCAATCAAAAGTCTCGTGCTAACAAGAGTTGAGCACAGTGGTTAACGCCATGATCGGTGGTCGACTGAGGCAATCTGCAACATTATTGGTGCTACCCTTCTTATACTTGATATTCAAATGGAACTGTTGCAGGTATGTGGACCAGTTCTGATGGTGATCATTCTGTAATTTCCCTTGGGTTTGTATGAACTACAAGGGTTGGTGGTCTGTGTGGATGACTGTTTCCTTCCCCAAAATGTAATACTTCAATTGTGGATAGGCCTGCACAATGGAATACATCTCTTTATCATAAATGGGATACTTTTGGACTGTGTCTAAAAGTGTTTCACTGTGATATGCCACTGGATGCCCGTGTTGAGTAAGGACTGCCCCAGTAGCATAGTCAGAGGCATCTGTCTCGACCTCAAATGGTTGTTGTAAATTTGGTAACGGAAGCGCTGGTGCCATGCAGAGGCGATCTTTCAACTCTATGAATGCCTTCTGTTGAGATTCAGACCATAATAATTTTGCTTTCGCTCCTCCCTTGATGACTTGACTCAAGAGCCAAGTGATATGAGAAAACCCCAACATGAACCTTTGGTAGAAGTTGGCAAGACCTAGAAAGCTGCAGAACTTTGTCAGAGTGGTTGGAGATGGCCAATCCCAAATGACTTGGATCTTGGCTGGATCCACATGCAACCCCTGTTCATTAATAATGTATCCTAGATACTGAACCTGGGTCATGCCAAAAGTGCATTTCTCCAAATTGTCACATAGCTTGTGTTGCCTCAGTGTTTGGAGAACCTATCGGATGTGGTGGAGGTGCTCTTCCCAACTCTGGTTGAAGATCAAAATGTGATCCAAGTATACCACTACAAATGAGTTGGTGAATGGCCATAACATGTCATCCATTAGCCTCATGAAGGTTGCGGGAGCATTCGTCAATCCGAAAGGCATAACCAACCATTCAAAAAGGCCCTCCTTGGCTTTGAAGGCAGTCTTCCACACATCAGAGGGTTTGATTGGTACCCGGTGATATCCTGACTTCAGATTGATCTTGTTGAAATATTTCACCCCCTTTAGTTGGTCCACAAGGTCATCAATCCACAAGATCGGGTACCTATTACAGACAATGATCTTATTCAGCACCCGATAGTCAATACAGAGTCTCCAAGTCCCATCCTTCTTTTGTACCAACATGATCAGGTTCCCACAAGGCGATGAACTCGGACGGATGTGACCTTTCTACAGTAACTCCTAAATCTTCCTCTTGACTTCATCGTTCTCCAGAACGGAGCACCGATAAATTGGTCCATTGGGTAGCGGTGCACCTGGGATTAGATCGATGGAATGCTTGACCTGACAGTGCAGAGGAAACCCTGCGAGGGAGGTGAAGATGTCCTCGTACTCCTCCACGACCTTGTCCAATTTTAGTTGTCGTGCGGAGGGGCCTTGTCTCGAGGTCGTGGCCACTGTCTTATTCTTTCCTTGAGGGCGTATCATTAGGAAGACAAATTTCCCAATTTTGGAAATGAGCTTACTACATTATTTTGCAGTAACCAAAGAGATGGCGGTAGGCGGTGCTACCTCTAGTATCCTGTACAACTTATTTACCAATGTAATAATAACAGCAAGGGGCCTTGATTTATACACAGCATGTCACTTCCACAAGTATGGTTGTCCTAATAATACATCACAAACTTCAAGGGGAGCAATGTCACACAATACCTCATCCGTGAAGGGGTTTATGTTGTATGGAAGGTGACACTGCTCCCTCACGCGAAGATCCCGTCTTTGGTGAAGCCACGCGATGGTGTATGGTTGTGGATGTGCTGTGGTTGGTAAACCCAACTACTTCATGACCTCTGCTGAAATGAGGTTCTTTTGGCTCCCGCTATCGACAATGAACTGTACCGGGGAGCCCTTTACCCACATCTGGGAGTGGAAGAGACGCTCGTCCTCCTCTGGATCTTCAGGTTCATTTTCCTGGATCTTGGTAGTAGCAACAGTGGCATTGGGATCCGCATCAATGATCTACTTCCCTTTGTCATTCCCCTTTTCAGGTTTTGACTCAGAGTCAGAACATGCATCTGATTCTGAAACCTTTAGCTCAGCCACCAGTGACTGCTTGGCCCGACACTCACTTGTGTTGTGGGTGGAGCTCTTATGGAACTCACACCATTTTCTTGTGTCCTTTTTCGGCTTCATGGCACTGCTCTTTTCTTGCAGCTTTGGCGAGTTTTCTTGGGCTACCCCACCTTGCCTTTGTCCTTTGTTTTGTGGTTTAGGGGCACCTTTCCCTTGCTTTGGATTAGCAGATCCAAAGTCTCGCTTCTTTTGTTTAAACGTTTGCTCGACCTTGACGGTCGGTATGCTGTGCCGAGCGAGGAGATATTCACGAATTCTATTTCTTTCTGGACGTACTTGTGTAGGAAACCGTGGTATTTGAGTATCAAATTCTGCTCCATATCCTTGATACCTAACTTTGTGCGAAAAGTATGGAAAAGATTGGTGAACTCCGGCACGTCTTAGTCCCTTCCTTGCTGTAGCATGGTCCACTTTATGTATTCATCCTCATAGCTTCTGACAAGGTAGTATTGCTCCTTGATGGCATCTGAGAATGAATTCCAGGTGGGTACAACTGAAAATAGTGAGGTATTACTTTCATCCTTCTACTCGCAGTAGGCTTCCCACTAGTCCTTGACGTGGGGGGCTACTTTGAGAAGAGTGAAAATAATCTTTTCTCGACTCGAAAATTCATGAACAGAAAAATAACTCTCTAGCAGATTAACCATTTATCTACAACATCTGTGTCTATCTGACCCTTGAATATGGGGATTTTAAAATTAACTTGTACCTTAAAGGGCGTGGCGTTTCCAGAGTAGCTGCTAGAAGTCGATGCATCGCTTATAGGTAGCCGCTGAAGGATTTGGGCAAAGTTGTCCATCATCGCGTTCCGTTGTCGCTTGAGGGCTTCTTCGAGCAATATTTTGATAGGATCTCCTGCTCCCTCATTTTTATTCTCATCTGCCATGGGAGGCCATTGGGATTTGCGAGGTTGGTCTTGCAAAGGTTTAACCAGTTCAAGCCATAACTCCTTATATCTCGACCTCATTGGGCACATGCAAAGAAAAACAGAGAAAAAAATAGACCGCTCTGATACCACTGATCTGGAATTAAATAGGAATGCAACAAATTACAGAGATAACCATAAACACAGATATGCAGTGGAAATAATACTTCATTTCATTAATGTAAAATACTGAAATATGCTTACAAACAGTAATGGAAAATAAAACCAGCTAGGGCGATGGTAGCTTATCTCTGAGAAGAGATGTGGTGGCTACATGCCTATGAACTATGTTACAATGAGGCTCGAAGGCCTATTTATTGTCGAGAAATAATGGAAAACCATTAACATTCCAAAACCTAACCCTAGAAGATGAAACGCCAAACTGTGGGCCCCGTTTGGGTAAATTGGCACATCAACTTCCCAGGGTCGTAACTTTGGCATACGATCTCCGTTTGACGCGTACAATAGCTTGTTAGAAAGATCTATCTAGGAACTACTACTTTGGGAATGGAAACATCAGTCCATGGACCCATGTTACCCCCATATTTCCCAAAAATCATTGTTTAGGGCCTCAAAACAGCTCCGAAAGTTCAGGACCTGAAAAACTGCTAAAAATAGTAAACTGTGCTCCAATTTAGGAAACTGAAAAGCTGAAAGAAACAATGGTGGGGGTCCAAGAGGATTTGGTAGGTGGCCACCAATATCCACCTGGATCATTTATTTGCAATAAGTCTTCTTCCATGCTTTCTTTCTTGTAGCATTTCTCAGCATTTGCTTTCATAGATCATAGTTTAGACTAGCTTGATGCAAAATTCTGTTTTTCTCGATGCACTCGTTTCATTGCTTGATTGATTTTATTTGTTAACTATCATTTCTTTTGCAGTAGATCTTTTCTAACAATAGGAAAACCTATCAGCCATCACATCCTCTCTCTGATCCATGCCTTACAGGTTGTCTAAAGCTCACCTCAAATTTGCCTTATTTTTATGCATTTTCCATAGAACTTCTTCCTCTCTCCTTGAGGAAACCCAATCATCTTTCTCTCTCTTGGTGATTCTTGATAGAACCTAGGCACCTTAACGCCTCATTCCAACCTTCATCGACCTTTTCCACCCTCTTTCATACCCTCAAAACCATGAAAACTTCTCTTAGCCTCCTCCTATAGACCTCCTGTAGATCCCCTGTGTCCTGCTGTAGATTTTCCTGTAGGATTTCTTTTGAAGGCCGAGTGTTGGAAAAGCCTCCATAAGGCCACCTGAGACCTCCTAGGACCCGTCCACACCATCCTATACCCTCTCATGTCCCAAAGTCACCCTTCAACCCCACTTATTTGCTTCCACCTTCACACACAATAAAATACATGCATGTAAAATTCACATAAAAATACATAGAAATCCAAAAAGATGTTTTTTTTCTCATTTACTTCTTGAAATAGCTTGAGTAGATGTTGTTTACTTCCTTGAGTAGGTAATGGCATTCATTTCATGGTTTTCATAGCATTTTATGCAAAAGTAGGATTAGATGGTTAATTAGGGTTTACTAGGTTTGCTTTGCATTTAAGTGTTTATCTTTTCTACAATTAGAGTAGCCTCTATAGAGTAATCCCTCTTTCATCACATATAGAGCTTCCTCTGGAATTGATAGAAGTTGGCTTGAGCTCCTAGTGATCTAACATCCGCTGAGCAAGTGACAACTTACAGTAAGAACTAGTACTTGTGTATATAGCACTATCGCTTCCAAGTTTGTTATGAACTACGAGGTTGATAAGAGTAAAGTAGGTAGCCCAAGAGTTGCAACATTATTGTTGCAATATTGGTGCTCACCACTTTTTGGTGCCGTTTCTGGGGAAGTGTCAGAGTATTTTGTAATTATTGCTTTCTTCTATTTTCTGTCGCAATATTCTGCTAATAGTTTATTTCAACAAAAGTAAACTAGTCATTTCTTTCAGTTCTGCATTTCCTTGCTTTCCTTTCAATTCTGCAAATTTCTTTTCAGCAAGAGTAGACTAGTCATTTCTTTTCCTTCAAATTCTACATTTACTTGCTTTCCTTTTCAATTCTGCAAATTTCATTTTAGCAAGTTCATTTCAGCTAGTTACAATTTGTTTTGTTCAATCAATTTCAGTTTTGCAGGTACAATCAGTGTGGGGAAAAAGAAACAAAAACCAATCAAAAAGATTTCCTTTCATGCTTTGTAGGAATAGAGATAATTCAGGAAAATTTTTGCCTAACACCCCCACTACCTCACATAGCCAACCTTCTCTCTTCTTCGGTGGCAGTGATCAAGAAGAACCTTTAGGTGAGCAACCTGAGACATTTGAAGAACCTATAGTGGAAGAAGAAGAAGAAAACATCCCTCCTAAGCTGATGGCTGAAAACAGAAATCCTAGGGGAAATGGAGAGAGGATAGAGGGTACCTTTCCCATTCGGGATACCAATTGGGACACCAAAATGAAGAATATAAGTCCTTCAACCCTCCCTCCCTTCCATGGTTTCACTAGAGAAGATCCTGACACCTTCTCGTTTGAGTTTGTTGTCATCTGTTGAATCTATGACTATGCAGAAGACGAGAAAAAGTTGAAACTATTCCCTTCTACTTTCAAGGATGCAGCATTGTGCTGGTTCATGGGGTTACCTAGTAATAGCATCACAACTTGGGCTTAGATGCAATAGGCCTTTAATGACAAGTATCGAGCCTACAGTAGGTCAAAAGATACCAAAGAAGAAATCTTCTGAATGACCATGGGAAGTGATGAATCCTTGGAAGATTATGAAGAGAGGTTCCAGCTTAGTTACAAAACGGCTAGGTGTACACTTGACCTTGAATCTTTGAAGTTGGTCCTGCTCAGGGGAATTTCGGAAGACCTTTTAGACACCCTCCATTTGCTGGCCGGGGGGGACATCTACCAACTATCTTATGAGGACATAAAGACTATTTTAGAAACCATTCTAGAGCAGCCAAAAAGAAAGGCAGGGGGAGTCAACCCATAGCCAATACCTCTTCTTCCAATTCATCCATTAAGGGAGAAACTGGAAACATGCTGGAAGACTTCAAGAGTGAGATGTTGTAGGCTCTTGCAATGTAAACGGATACCTTACATATCAAAAGAAAACAAGAGGAAGCAAAGAGGGCTTTGGCCATTTTTTGTCCTAGATGCACCTGAGGCATACTAGGAACAAATGTCCATTGAACTCTATAGAGGTTTGTTCAGTCTGTGAAGAAGATAATTCTATAGATAGGTGCCCTTCCTTGCTCCGACTTAAAATGGTAAACCAAGGGGCCGAAGGAGCCACTAAACCACTCTATTTCAGGAACCAAAGGAGACGGCATGGACCTAGACCATACCAGCAAAGGATGCAAGGGACATCTCAGGCATACTACCACCCCAACCAAGTCACTTCCATACCTTCTTGGGGCCCTCCTACTCATCCTTCCTGGTCCACACCTCCTCCTTGGTCCTTCCCATCTCAATATCATGCCCAACTAGTGGCTCATTCATTTCAATCCTATGCTTAGTTGCAACCTCAGTGGAATCCATCTCATCAGGGGTGGAGGCCCCAATACAACTCTCCTCCTGCTCTTTTACCTCCACCACCTGTTCAACCACAACCATTACCTTTTTCTCCACCAAGGCAACCCCAAATGCCTGCCTAGCTGAACCCAAACCTGAACAAAAGATAGGCTCAGCAAGTGTATAGTGCGGAACCATCATGCCCAACTTATGTTCTGGAGATTCAAGAGATTAACCTATGATATGGGAAGGTTCTCCCAGATAGCCAACCTCCACCCAGGGAGGTTGAGGAAGATAAAGAGGGAAGTGAACCTAAAGTAATTCCACCCTTTCCTGAGAGACTATCCGGGATAACGTAGCCTACCCTAGAAGAAACTGAATTTTTGGGAGAATTGAAACAGTTATGTGTGAATATACCACTTCTCCAAGCCATAAAAGATGTGCCTATATATAATAGGTTGATAAAAGAGAAGTGCTTCAGGAATCCAGGAAGGCAAAAGAGATATGCCCCAACCATCAATGTCATAGGCCAAGTGTTCGACTTGATGTTGGGGCAAGTAATCTATCCAAAATATCTAGACCCTGGAAGCCCAGTAATTGATGTCCACATCAATGGCATGATGATCCCACACACTTGATTGATCTTGGTGTTGCCATTAATGTGATGACAAAGGACATGATGCTTAAACTGAAACTTCAGGGTTCCTTAAGGAAGACCACAACTGTGCTACAGTTAGCAGACTGCTCCACCGTTACCCTTGAGGGGATTGTGGAAGATGTGATGGTCTCCATTGATTCTTGGGAGTACCCTGCCAATTTCTTAGTTCTATAGCCAAAGGAAAAGCTCACTGGGTATCCTCTCATCCTGGGAAGACCCTGGTTGGCTACCGCTGATGCCTACATTAGTTGTCGAGATGGGAACATGACCATAAAGAATGGGCATATGTCCAAACATTTAATCCTATACCCTCCTACCTAACCCTTGCTAGAACATGATCTACCTCTTTGGTTGGAGGAGGAGGATGAGGATGAAGTCTATTATGCACCTCTTTGTGCATTAGAAACTGTCATGGGGAAAAAACAACAAGATGAGGATGATATGATTGAAAATTTTATTCAGAATCCACCTCCCAGTGTATGACCCTTAGAGGACATAGTGAGAGAAATCCAAAACAACCCCTCAACTGATCTCTGTGTGGCTGACCTAACCTCTCTCCATGTTAAGAATATAAAGTTTGGCCTAGAAAGAACCTTGAAAATCAATCCATCCCTATCCACTTCCCAGGAGAAGGAGCTGTGTAGCTTACTGAGAAAACATTTAGATGCCTTCACCTGGAGTTATAAGGAGATGAAGGGAGTGCACCCTTGAGTATGTACTCATCATATATACATTAAGGAAGATTGTAAACCAGTCAGGCAGCCTCAAAGGATGATGAATCCAACACTTAAAGATATTGTTAAGGAAGAACTACAAAAATTGCTTGATGCAGGATTCATCTATCCCATCTCTCACAATGAATGGGTCTCTCCTTTGGTGCTAGTGCCAAAGAAAAATGGCAAGTGGAGAATCTGTGTTGACTATTGAGAATTGAACAAAGCCACTAAAAGGGGATATTCTCCTTTACCTTTCATAGATCAAGTGTTAGATGGTATAGCATGGAAAAAGTTTTTTTCCTTCCTAGATGGGTTTAGCGGATACAATCAAATTCAAATCAGCCTAGAAGATCAAGGTAAGACAACTTCCACTTGTCCTTGGGGTACCTTTGTATACCGAGTCCTTCCTTTTGGTTTGCGCAACACTCCAGCCACTTTCCAAAGAGCAGTATTGAGTATATTTTTTGAACTGGTTCATGATGCAGTGGAAATATACATGAATGATTTTACTCCTTATGGTTCTGACTTTCAGGAAGTTTTAGTTGACCTAGGTAAAGTTCTCGACAAGTGTTGAGATGAACCTATCCCTCAGTATGGAAAAATGCAAATTTTTTATGATTGAAGGGACTATGTTAGGTCATGCAATATCTCAACAAGGACTGCAGGTGGACCCCAACAAGATTGCCATCATCCGAAGGGTCCCACCTCCTCAAATGGTGAGAGATGTCAGTAGTTTCCTAGGCTTATCTAGGTATTACAAAAGATTCATTAAATATTTCAATAAGCTGGCCTCTCCTTTGTTTGGCCTCATAGGCAAAGATGTTGAGTTCATATGGTCCGAAAACTGTCAAGAAGTCCTAGATACCCTGAAGAGAAAGTTAGTAACTGCCCCAATTCTCAGATGCCCAAACTGGTCCCTACCCTTTCACATTCATACAGATGCCTCGAACAAAGTAATAGGAGTAACTTTAGGACAAATTGATGAAAATTTTCCTTATGCCATATATTTTATAAGCAAAAATTTGTTAAAGGCAGAGTTAAACTACACAGTGACCGAGAAGGAACTCCTAGCTGTTGTGCATTCCTTAAACAAATTCAGACATTATATCACAAGCTACCAAACCTTTGTGCACATTGATCATGCTGAAATTATATATTTGATGAACAAACCAGATGTAAACGCTCGCATTATTAGATGGTTGCTTTTACTGCAGCAGTATGATTTGACCATTATTGATAAGCCTAGTAAAGAAAATGTGGTTGCTGACTTTTTGTCTAGAGTAAATTTTCTTGTATGTGTAGAAGGAATGGTGGATGACCAAATTTTAGATGAACATCTATTTTCTATTTTAGTACTCTCTCCATGGTTTGCTAATATAGAAAACTACTTGGTTTCAACATAGTTTCCACCACACCTGTCCTGAAAAGAGAAGAGGAAGATAGTAAGGAAAAGCACCCCTTTCACCTGGATTGGGGGTAATCTCTTCAAACTTGGCCAAAATCAGATCTTCAGAAGATGTGTCAGGGAGGAGGAATTCATTGATATTCTCCTGACCTGTCATGATAGGCCTTGTGGAGGTCATTTTGTAACAAAGAGAACTTCCTTCAAGATATTGCAAGCAGGCTACTACTGGCCCACTCTTCATCAAGATGTGGGGAGATACACTAGCCAATGTGATTGGTGTCAAAGGATGGGGAAACCTACTTCAAAGGATGAGATGCCCTTACAACTTCAAGTGACCTTTGAGCCATTGGAGAAGTGGGGCATGGAATTTGTGGGTCCTATCAGCCCTCCTTAAAAACAAAAACAATACATCATTGTGTGCACCAATTACCTAACAAAGTGGGCAGAAACAAAAGCAATAAAAGCAGCAACAGAGGAAAAAGTAGCTAAGTTTTTGAGAGAAAACATATTCTACAAGTTCGAGTATCCAAGAGAATTGGTCATAGATCAAGGCGGTCAGTTCACTTCCAATTTGATTGAAGACTTGCTCACACAACATCAAATCAAGCACAGGACTTCCACCCCTTATCATCCACAAGCCAATGGGCAGGTGGAAGCCACTAACAGAGCTTTGGAAGGGATCCTGACCAAATTAGTGAACAGTAGCGGAAAAGACTGAGCGGATAGATTAGTTGAGGCCATCTGGGCCTACAACACAACATGGAAGACCACTATAAGATTCACACCCTATGAACTAGTCTATGGGAAGAAGGCTTTGCTGTCAATAGAATTTGAATTCAATACACTAAGGATGGCAACTTATCTGGACCTAGACCTCATCCATGCACAAAAGGAAGATTACTCCAACTCAATGGATTGGATGAAAAAAGATTGCAGGCCCTTCTCCACACAGAGATAGTTCATCTTTAGAGGAAGATATGGCATGACAAAAATATCAAGGAGAAACAATTTCAAGACAGAGATTGGGCACTACTCTATGATTCAAGATATAAAGAATTCAAAGGTAAGCTGAGGACAAGATGGCTGAGACCCCACACTGTGGAAAAATGCAATGACAATGGTTCAGTTCTGATCAGAACCATTGATGATGAAGCCATCCCCATCCTTGTCAATGGACATTGGTTGAAAGTTTACAAGAAGCCCCTCTCCAAGCGAGAGTTCATTGAAGATTTGAATAAGACAGTGATGGTAGTGGAGCATGTCTTAGCCTCCACTTCACCCACTCACTGAAGGAAAAGAAAAAGAAAAAATAAGGGCTCAAGTGAAAACCTCCATGAGGCGCTTGAGTTTCATCATTGGGTTGAAAACCTCTCTTGAGGTAGCCCAGTGATGTCAAAAAAAGAAAAAAAGAGAAAAATATCCCTAGGTGAAAACCTCCCTTAGAGGTTCCCAAGCTAGACAATTAGGGTGAAAACCTTCTTCAAGCACCCTAGTTCTTTTCAGCAAAAAAAAAAAAAAATGTTTAAAGAATTTTAATGTGCATTGCAGGTTTGTAGGAGGACTATAGAGAGCAAGAGAAGATGCCACAGAGCCCTAACATTCACACCAAAACCTATCTTATCTCCTCCACACTCTTCTCCATCATTTCTGACATTTCTTTCACCCTACGGTGCTTCTTTTTCAGAAACTGTGTGTTTACAGGAGGCTCTGTGTTTTCTACAGGAGGCTCATGTAGGAATTACAGAGAGCTAGAAATGAATATAAGAAGTAGTTTGAGGGGCAGGGAAGCTTTAGGAAGAGGATATAAACTCTCCTATAGTCTTAAATCATCCTTTCCATCCATTCCACACTTGCATCACACCCGAATCATCATTTTTTCTTCTTGTCCCAGAAAAACATAGAAAATCACAATTTTTAGTAAAGAGAAAAAAATAAAAAAATAAGAGAGGAAGAAGTGCCTTAAATCTCACACGGAGCTTACCTATTACCTCTCCATCTCCATATTCATCTCTGGCATCATCCTCACATCTCCTAGAACAGAAATAAGTTGAAGATTCAAGGGGAGAAGCAGCTAAAGGAGCTCCTATAGGAATTCTTGTAGCAGTTGATTCCATTAAAATCTAGCCACAACAGCAAAAGAAGTGCAACCATGAGGATTGTAGGAGACATCTAAAGCTCAGATCCAGTTAGAGGATACTTGCACAAGACAAACAACCACACATCAGCAAGACGACAACATGTATCAAAGGAAATACAAGCATGCAACAGTAGAAAGAGCCAAAATACCTCACATCACATGCATTTGAATCACAGGTAAGTGACTAACCTCCTCCTCTGTTTGAATTTGTGTAATTGAAAGGTATTGATGAGCAATGAGATGGTTGAGGTTGAACAAGGAAAAGGTGGCCAGTTAACATAGCCACCTTCATCTAGTTGACTGCACTCATCCAGAGATGTCACCCACACGTGCGCACAGTAAACTCAAGAGAGATGTCAATGACAGGTAGTGGAGGGTGTGTAAACTCTTATGCAATGATGAGAGGTGATTGTAGGGATAAACCATGATGAAAGGGTAGGTGGGGGCCTATTAGTGCTCAAATCTACCTTAGGTTGAAATAAGGTAAAACTCAAGGCTACATCAAACCACACTCAGCCTCATAGCTAGCCCTACGAGGACAGGAGAGGGCTCTCTCCAGGTCAATCTCGGCAAAAGGTAATGAATGAGGCCGAGATGACTGAATTGATGACTAATTTTAGGCTAGGTATGAAGTACAAGGACTTTGAAATCTATTTTTTAAAGTTTTATTGAGTTCAAGGGAAAGGCAATTTTGGGTGTGGGGATGAGGCACAGTTTTTGCAGAGGTCTGCTTGGGGCAAGATAGGCGATTGTTTTGATGTCTTTAAAGAGATTGAATGGATAGATTTGACTGGTGAGGGGTTAAGGAGAGCAAGAAACTTTCAAGGATTCTCTATAAATAGACGAAAACATGGAAAATTAAACAAACTTAAAGGCAGAGCATAGCAAATTATGGATTCTACCTTAACACTTCATTTGTTTAATTGCAGAAGATAAGAGAAGGAAAGTGATACACATAAACAACTTACAAATACTGAAAGAAGCACACCATCAACACATAAAGCCAAATGAATCCCAAATAGTGCTGCAAAACCCTGGTCTTTCCGTTGCCAAAAATGCAGATAAAATATGTACAATAGTGTATCAAGCTATTCCCAAGAGTCTAACCTCTCCAACCCCTAAAAATGATTGAGAAATTACATCATATAGAACATCCTAACCCCTTTCCTCGACTCTAGGGGTCGAGCTCATCATTCTAGGAGCTGTTTGAACTAATTCTAAACAAGGAACTGAAATCTAGGTAGTCAAACAACCTACCCCTATATGCTAGGAAACTGATTCATTCATTTAATTTTCACATTTTAGTGAATGAATCCTCTAGAAAAAGTAAAAATGTGCCAAAATTACATCATACACATCAAATTACATCAAGCTGGGTCAAAAATCACATCAAGAGGTGAAACTAGTCATAACTGGCCGAAATTCTGAGCTGGAAAGTGAAAATTGTGCCAAAAAACCCTATGCGCTGCACGCTTGAGCCCTATGCACCGCGCACATTTCCACCTATTTTTGGGGCACTTCTCAGCATCCAAATTGAGCTCAGGTTGGCTTGTTGGGAAGCCCTGGATGTCTACTATCCAACCCAAGTGAAATGTTCCAATTTGGTGTCCATTTGCCCCTCCAAAAGTGCATTCTCCCGGAGGTACTTCCTGCTGGTGCAAAAGGTTGCAGAAAGGTGATTTTCATGGTGTTTTTGAGCCTTTTGGTCACCCAGAACTCAATGAAATGCTTTGGCAATAGCTGAGAATGCATAATTCATCACGACAAATCCAAAACTACAAGACATTTGTGATTTGGACCTCCCAATCTTATGGGTCGCGCTATGTGTTGAGCTAAAAAATCTGTTTTGCAAGCCAAAAATTTCAAAATGACAAAATTTTCTCCAAATTCTTTGAAATTTGGGCTGAAGGTGCCTCATCAAGTGACATGCTCAGCCAAAGAGGCTTCGGCCAAGATTCGGAGTCTATCCTCCCTTTTCGACATTTTAGTGCCCTCTCGGTGCATGCAATTCTGTTGTAGAGTTTTGTCTTGGTCATATGATGTATTGGTGCCCGCCTCCATGATATTGAAAGTCTATGCCAAGTGTGTGTTTGATTTGTTGAAAATGAGGAATGAAGGCTTGATTTCTTTGTCTTCAAGTGCCAAATATGCCAAAGGGAAATGAGGAAGAATACAACCTTGGTAACACATTGTTTCAAACTCTAGAACACTTTTTATATTGACAAAAGGAGGGCTTCAAACATGGATATCCACGGAAAACTTTTCATGAACCCATTACATCTATCCTTCAAAAGCCAAGCACAAGGGGTGGATGTGAGCCTACTTGCAAATTTGTACGAAGGGGAGGCGATTTGATGCCTTTCCAAGCAAATTTTGGGCTTAATACCCAGTGTACCGCACACCTCACCCAACACGCCACGCGCCTCTGATGCGTTGCACGTGTGTAATTTTACACTGTGTTTTTGTGCCTGATGCGATGCGTGCCTTACTCAATGCGTCGCGTGCACCCAGCTACGTAGTGCATTTTGCAGGAGGCTTTTGGAGGCCTTCCTGATGTCCAAATTGGGCGCAGGATAGCGCGTTGGAAAGGTCTTTGAGTCTACTTTCCAACCCAACTATATTTTGTCAATTTGGAGTTCATTTTCCTTGTCAAAAATCAAATCTCCCAAGACTCATCAAAATGTGCCAAATGAGGTTGCCTCAAGGCAGAGTGCTGTGGCAGTCAACTTTGGAATGCCTTCCTCAACTCCAAATTGAGCTAATGATAGCTCATTGGAAAGATATTTGTGTCTAGTTATCATTTGACTCATCAACAAAGTCATTTGGCCAACCATGCTAGGAGAAATATTGATTTTCCCAAGTCACCTCAGAGGTGCATTCAATTCTCCTGAGGCAATGGTATGTTTGACATTTCTCTAAAACCATGATACCTGTGTAAAAAGTGAAAGATGTTTTTCTTTCTTGGCCTGTTGTGGAAAAAAATCTCTCTCAGTTTTCCAAAATTCATCTTTGATTGCTCTAGAACATCTTTTGAGTGAAACTTATCCTGATGTGTGAAACAAGGGATTTTGTTGAAATGAAGTGAAATGAAGTGGATAAGGGCTTCTAAATTCTTGGGGAAATTTTTGGAAGTAGGGAGGGATGTTAGGAAGCAGGGGACAGTGGAATATCAGAGATCGAGTGAGGGGAAGGGGTCCAAAAGGGAAAAACACAGGCCTTGCCTAGAAAATTGCCAAGTTGTGGCAAGAAACTACGGTTTGTGCGAAAATGAAGAATTTGGGGGATCTCAGTGATAAGAAGTGTTTGATAAGGTACATGAAGGATAGGGGATGGTGTATGAACATCTGGATATAATTTTTTCTAATTATTTGACCATTCAAGAGAAATTGCCTTCAAAACCCTAGGAGAGGGAAATGAACCTTGCCTAGGCAGAACTGAAGCAAGAACAAGTTGTAAAATGACCCAATGGAACTTGACATGATGATGAAAAACCTCTGAATGATGATAGACTCAGCTGAATAGTGACATAGACTGACATTTGGGCAACTTTTAAAGGAGTGAAATCAAACCCTAGACCTAATGCCTAGTGACCAAATTTTGCTTGAAGACTCACCGAAATGACAAAATTTGACCTTGACACTCTGAGACCACTTTGTAAGAGCATATTTGATCACTGGAGGAAGGCTGGAAAGACTAACACTAACATTGGCTCCAATGGGGATGGTAGCTCCTTGGAGGTGCCAAGAACGACAAATCTTTGGGAGAGTAGACCAGTGCCTTCATCCATTGGGCGATGGAATCATTATTTGAACGGATAAAACAAAACCTTTGACACATTTATTGAATGAAAACTTGACTGAAAACTGGCTGAACTTGACTCAAACCGACTCGATGGCAAACTGAAATAACTTGAAAAAAATGACTCAATAGACCAAACACAAATGACTCATGACTGACTTAAAACAAGACTTTTGGAAAAAAGGCAGCAATCCATCAAGATTAGAAATCATGATGACAACCAACTGCATACTAATGAAATACGTACAATCATGTGTAATGAGATTTCCAATGTAATCAATCCAATAGATGGCTACATACCAAATTTCTGCTCTCACTTTTCTCGAGCAGGCGGAATGATGTACATGTAGGCAACTCACAATAACCATTGAAACCAGGGATTATGATAACGAACCAGGCAACATTTATCTTCTCTAGGGCTTGCAAAAGGATGCTGAAGGGATCTTGATAATACTGAAGCATTATCTTGTCTTGAGATCCAGCAGCAAAAATACAAGTACTCCCTTCATTCTGATCTGAAAGAACAATTGATTTCCGAGGGATAGGAATGCACAGAGAAGTATGTTCTTCTGCCATCTGAGTATTAGCTGTAGTTTCCTTGACCATGAGAAATCCTGGCATATTGTCTCTCTTAAGATCATACTCTTCATCTTCATGGTCTAGGTCATTCTTAAACAAAAAACAATCTTCAAGATTATCAAACATGACAGCCTTATCATCTTTGTGAAACAAAATATTATCTATCTGCTGATCTATAAAACTGATTACAAGACCGTCATCATTTTCAAAAGAGGAAGAGATTTCACCAACACTTTATTGACCATGTGTGCACTGCAAATCTACTTTAGCTTGGGCGGTAACATGACCTTTCAAGAGTTGATCTATTTCATCTTCAGACAAAGGAGATAATGCTTTTTGTTTTCTTTTGCTCAAACAGTAATTGTCTTCATATGACATGGCAATCAAATTATCATTTACCACTGAGTTATCAAAAGAGGATTTCTCACTTACTTGAACAAAGATCCCATCTTGTTGTCCATGAAATGACCAGATTACCTCCTCATGAAGGCTTTGGTCAATCACTTTGTCTTCTTCATTCCAGATGATCTCGACAATAGAGCTCTCCTTCATGGGATTCAGAACAAGGTTGTCTTCATCATCACGATCTGAATCTAGATTTCAAATGGCTGACTTGACTTTATCACATTCTGAAATTCAAAATTGAATGTCATGCATGTTGTCTTCTTCTATGGACAGATCTGAAATAACATTCTCCCTTTCATCATTTTCAGCCATGTGGCCAACTTCAACCTGCTGATCTTGATTCTACTGCAAAATTTCCTAATCATCTTGATAGGTATCCTCTAGGTTCTCTTCATGTTTCTGAAATGGATTCTCATACAGAGCCTCCGTGATCTCATCATCCATGAAATTATCATCTTCGTAATATTCCTCAAGGCTTTCAATAAAACTATAAGCATGTTTGCAACAGTTCTGAACTAAATTTAATGATGGATAAGATTCTTTATATCTTTCAATGAACATGGCATGAAAATCTCTTAAGCAATAAATACAAGCATACGACAAACTTTCATACCAAGATTGGGCTTCACCTTCCAAAGTGGCCAAGAATATCTTCATCAAGCAATCTTCAGGAAAATCCACTTTCAACTTGCGAATATGCATATGAAATCTAACCAGATGTAAAGCAACATCTTTCTTACCATCATTGTTAAACGTAGGAAGATTCCTTGACCAATCTACCTTGGGCATCTTATTCAGAAAACCTGGAATGTGATCTCGGCTCATTGGAGCATATCTTCTCGTGATCCGGTCCATCTTGTAAAGCATAAAGCTATTGATTTTCTTGCAGTGGATTCACCATGAAGCATTGATTTCTGGATTTTTCAGTGAATGGAGTCGCCAGGTGAATGATTTTAACCTTCTTATGTCTGATCATTGTCCACCATCAACCCTCAGATCTAAACTTGATACATGTACTGGGGCAATTTATAAGTTAAGTGTTACAATTACAAGCTACACCGGAGATCGACTGAAGCAACGTTTATCTACTATGCACTCGCAGAGCAATGTGTAGTTCGAAGGCTACCTGGCGTGACTTCAGACTCCGTCTGTAGCTATAAATAAAATAACACTAACAAGCAAACCAATTCTTCCCCAGTATGGTCACCACTATGTTAGCACTCAAATCTACCTTAGGCTGAAATAAGGTAAAACTCAAGGCTACATCAAATCACGCTTAGCCTCGTAGCTAGCCCTACAAGGACAGGAGAGGGCTCTCTCCAAGTCAATCTCCACAAAAGGTAATCAATGAGGTCAAAATGACTGAATTCATGACTAATTTTAGGCTAGGTATGAAGTACAAGCACTTTGAAATTCATTTTTTGAAGTTTTATTGAGTTCAAGGGAAAGGCAATTTTGGGTGCGGGGATGAGGCACAGTTTTTGCAGAGTTCTGCTTGGGGCAAGATAGGCGATTGTTTTGATGCCTTTAAAGAGATTGAATGGATAGATATGACTGGTGAGGGGTTAAGGAGAGCAAGAAATTTTCAAGGATTCTCCATAAACAGATGAAAACATGGAAAATTAAACAAACTTAAAGGCAGAGCATAGAAAATTATGGATTCTACCTTAACACTTCATTTGTTTAATTGCAGAAGATAAGAGAAGGAAAGTGATACACATAAACAGCTTACAAATACTGAAACAAGCACACCATCAACACATAAAGCCACATTGAATCCCGAACAAGTGCCAAACCTTAGTCTTTCCTTTGCAAAATGCAGATAACATATGTTACAATAGTGGTCAGCTTTCCCAAGAGTCCAACCCATCCAACCCCTGAAATGATTAAGGAATTACATCAATAGACCATCCTAACCCTTTCTTGCTTCTAGGGGTCGAGCTCATCATTCTAGGAGCTGTTTGAACTAATTCTAAACAAGGAACTGAAATCTAGGTAGTCAAACAACCTACCCCTATATGCTAGGAAATTGATTCATTCATTTAATTTTCACCTTTTAGTGAATGAATCCTCTAGAACAAGTAAAATTGTGTCACAATTACATCATACACATCAAATTACATCAAGCTGGGTCAAAAATCACATCAAGAGGTGAAACTAGTCATAACTGGCCGAAATTCTGAGCTGGAAAGTGAAAATTGTGCCAAAAAACCCTGTGCGCCACGCGCTTGAGCCCTATGTGTCGCGCGCCTTTCCACTTATTTTTGGGGCACTTCCCTGCATCCAAATTGAGCTTAGGTTGGCTTGTTGGAAAGCCCTAGATGTCTACTTTCCAACCCAAGTGTAATTTTCCAATTTGGTGTCCATTTGCCCCTCCCAAAGTGCATTCTCCCAGAGGTACTTCCTGTTGGTGCAAAAGGTTGCAGAAAGGTGATTTTCATGGTGTTTTTGAGCCTTTTGGTCACCCATAAGTCAATGAAATGATTTGGAAATAGCTGAGAATGTATAATTCATCATGAAAAATCCAAAACTACAAGCCATTTGTGATTTGGACCTCCCAATCTTATGGGTCACGCGCGGCGCGCTACGCGTTGAGCTGAAAAATCTGTTTTGCAAGCCAAAAATTTCAAAATGACAAAATTTTCTCCAAATTCTTTGAAATTTGGGCTGAAGGTGCCTCATCAAGTGACATGCTCAGCCAAAGAGGCTTCGGCCAAGATTCAGAGTCTATCCTCCCTTTTCGACATTTTAGTGCCCTCCCGGTGCATGCAATTCTGTTGTAGAGTCGTTGTCTTGGTAATATGATGTATTGGTGCCCGCCTCCATGGTATTGAAAGTCTATGGCAACTGTATGTTTGATTTGTTGAAAATGAGGAATGAAGGCTTGATGTCTTTGTCTTCAAGTGCCAAATATGCCAAAGGGAAATGAGGAAGAATACAACATTGGTAACACACTGTTTCAAACCCTACAACACTTTTTATATTGACAAAAGGAGGCTTCAAACTTGGATATCTACGGCAAACTTTTCATGGACCCATTACATCTATCCTTCAAAAGCCAAGCACAAGTGGTGGATGTGAGCCTACCTGCAAATTTGTACGGAGAGGAGGCGATTTGATGCCTTTCCAAGCAGATTTCGCACTTAATACCCAGTGCGCTGCGTGCCTCATCCAATGCGCTTAATTATCTAGTGCGTCGTGCGCACCCAGCTACATAGTGCATTTTGTAGGAGGCTTTTGGAGGCCTTCCTGGTGTTGAAATCGGGCGCAGGATACCTCGTTGGAAAGTTATTTGAGTCTACTTTACAACCCAACTAGAATTTGTCAATTTGAATTTCATTTTCCTTGTCAGAAGTCAAATCTCCCAAGACTTGTCAAAATGTGCCAAATGAGGCTGCCTCAAGGCAGAGTGCTGTTGTAGTCAACTTTTGAATGCGTTCCTCAACTCAAGATTGAGCGCATGATAGCTCATTGGAAAGCTCTTTGTGTCTAGTTATCATTTGAATCATCCAGAAATTCATTTGGCCAACCATGCTAGGAGACATATTGATTTTCCCAAGGTCACTCCAGAGGTGCATTCAATTATCTTGAGGCAATGGTATTTTTGACATTTCTCTAAAACCATGATACCTGTGTAATACGTGAAGGAGTTTTTTCTTTCTTGGCCTGTTGTGGACAAAAACCTCTCTTAGTTTTCCAAAATTCATCTTTGATTGTTCTGGAACATCTTTTTAGTGAAACTTATCCCGATGTGTGAAACAAGGGATTTTGTCGAAATGAAGTGAAATGAAGGGGATAAGGGCTTCTAAATTCTTGGGGAAATTTTTGGAAGTAGGGAGGGATGTTAGGAAGTAGGGTAAAGTGGAATATCAGAGATCGAGTGAGCGGAAGGGGTCCAAAAGGGCAAAACACAGGCCTTGCCTAGAATATTGCCAAGTTGTGGCAAGAAACTAGGGTTTGTGCAAAAATGAATAATTTGCGGGATCTCAGTGATGGGAAGTGTTTGATAAGGTACATGAAGGATAGGGGAAGGTGTATGAACATTTGGATATAAGTTTTGCTAATGATTTGACCATTCAAGAGAAATTGCCTTCAAAACCCTAGGAGAGGGAAATGAACCTTGCTAGGCACAACTGAAGCAAGAACAAGCTGTGAAATGACCCAATGGAACTTGACATGATGATGAAAACCCTATGAATGATGATAGACACAGCTGAATAGTGACATAGACTGACATTTGGGCAACTTTGAAAGGAGTGAAATCAAGCCCTAGACCTAATGCCTAGTGACCAAAGTTTGCTTGAAGACTCACTGAAATGACAAAATTTGACCTTGACACTCTGAGACCACTTTGTAAGATTATATTTGATCGCTGGAGGAAGGCTGAAAAGGCTGAAACTAAGAGGGCCAATGGCCCAAATATGGCCAAAGTACACTTTTGCCAGCTCACCCCCGTCACCGGAAATATCCAAAAAGAGTAATAAGTACTCCTCCTCGAGGACTCTCACCACCTTTTCCTTTATTCTCTCCTTGTAAACTAAGATGCAGTAGACTCCTTGTGCCCCCACAACCTCAAAACCATCATTCTCCATCGATCTCTCCCACCCTCCTGCTCTCGGCATTCTCTACAGGTGCATCTACAGGCAGTTCTACAAGAGGGGCAATGAGCTATTTTGAAGAAGAAAACATGGGTTTTTAGCATGATTTTTGGCCCGAGGAGGTAGGTTCCATGCATACCTACCTTGATTATCAGTATATGCAAGAAATGATATCAATTTAAGGAGGAATTAAGTCCATAGAAGAAGGAGAAATACATAAAAATTTATGTATGTTTAAAAAAAAAAAAAAAACAGTTTTCCTCTGTTTTCCTGTTTTCTTCAAAAATATTGTCTCCATCTCCACATTTGGTGCTCCAAAGGGGTATAAGCACAATGAAAGGAGGGTTCATGAGGAAGCAGACCATTAATTCCACCAGTCTCCATGAACATCCCCAAGAAGTGGTCATATTCACAAGGGCAAATTGGGCGACCGTTTTGAGAAATTCCGAGGGTTTGATGAGGAAATTGGCCAAGAATTTTCCCTCTCTTTAGTCCCTCACTCAAGAACACATGCCACTGTCACTTTTAGAGGTCGTTCCATGGATATAACCCCAGAATTTATCAGTAGGGTTACTACCCTTCCTCTTGGATTACCATGGAGCAAAGATGAAAAACCAATTGGATAGGCTGCCAAAAAAAAATTCTTCCAAAAAAATGAAACCCCTGTAGAGGATAAAAATGGAATTAGAAGGGCTAGCATACCATACCCTTGGGATGAGGTTAGTTACCAAATCATCAAATACATTTCTTGTGAAGGGAGTTACAACATAGTCTATGATTACCATTTTAGAATCCTTCATGAACAAAGATATGGCATGGACACTCCAATGCCCCAGAAAATCGGCATCCCCTATTTCCTCCTGTAGTCCCTCATAGGCTCCAGCATTAAGGTTAAGGCAAGGAATTCAGACCAGCTGGCTCACCATGGGTTAATCAAAATCTTAGTGGAAGAAGCCCTACATACATTCACACTCCCTATAAGATGGGAAGTATTCCAAAACATGAAAGTAGAAGATGACATAAAGGCCCTCACCTATGATATCAGTCCTTCTGACAGTGACGAGAAAGCGCATAAAGGGGGAGAAGGTGAAGCAACTGATGACTTAGTAGGACAAGAAAGGGAGGAGGAAGAAACTAACATAGAAGAGGAGAAGGTTGAAGAAACAAAATAGGAAGAAACAGAGTAAATAGAGAAAGAAAAAGAGTCAAAGGGAGGAGAAAAAGATGTAGAAAAGGTAAAACAAAGAGAAGGGTCCCCTGAGACTCTGGAGAGGGAGGTAACAGTTGCCCTCACTTCCCTGAGCACACCAATTAAGCCAAAAGAAAAGAGAAAATAGTACGCCTCCATGTATTTCAAGGCCAGGAAAAGCACAAGGATCAAAACAGGGAAACCCCGACCATCTTCAACAATGCCAATTACAATTGAAGGTTCACCCTCTATCAAAGGGGAAGAATCTCCTTCCAAAACACCTATCACATATGAAAGAGGGACTCCTAGATCTTCCACCTAGAAGGAGAAAGTGAAACTACAGGACCCAAAAATAGTCCTACAGGAGGCTCAGATAGTTCTACAGGAGACAGTGTCAAAATTACAGGAGACCCAACAGCTTGAGAAAATAATAGAAGAATAGCCAGAGGGGAAGGAGGAAGCTACAGAGCTACAAGAACCTGATCCCCAACCCAGCCTTGCCTCCTATTACCATGTTCTTGAAGGAGGTAGGATAATTCCACAAACATTTGCAATTCCACTATTCTTTGAATTAGAAAAAGAAATAATTAGAACACATCGGTGGATGCAAATAGCTGGGGAGTTGAGGATGTTGGCCATATGGAAAATAAACTTAGAGAAATGGGCAGAGAATTAAGTGTTGTCAGACATAGAGAAGCAAATGCAAGAAGCCAACTAGAAATTGAAAATGAATTGCTAAGGAGGTAGCTAAAGGATAAAGAACCCCAGCTAGCATGCATGGCCAGTTTATCCATTGAGGCATTGCAGTGTAGAACATGAGCAAAATCCTATAGCTTATATCTCAAGGACCAATGGCTACAATTTCAGATCAATACTTTGGCACAAAGACGCATAATGCATTTCCAAGATTACAGGAAGTTTATGGACCTGTGTGACCAAAGCACAGTAGAAGATAAGGCAAAGATGGCAGAATTTTACCCGCATAATATGGCCCTCACAGACATGAATGTGTGGGATCCCAATGCTACGCTAAGGGACCTACAACTAATTCCCATGGCCACATGGATGAACCATGAAGAGTTGAGGGCAACAAAAGTAAAAAGGTTGATGATAAGAGAGCAGAATGGGCCATTAATGATTAGAGCTGAGCCATCAGATCCCATGGCACTCACCAACACACACCAGTTGCTTGCCAATAATCCTTAGATTTCCCCTAGATATATAAGTGATCAAGCACAAGCCATTGCACATTTTGAGGACATGGAAAGGCTGCTTGGGGATGACTGTGTGCATGCATGTATGAGGAGCTAGAACACCTTACCACACAGTCTGAATATTGAGGAATATCATTCCCCCATGAGGATGAAGGAGGCACTAAGGAGGGTGCCAATGTACAAGCACTCCGTGCAGAGGCTGTAGGTCAACTGGATTGGTCTCAAACTAAGTTCCCCACTACTATTAGGAATGCTAGAAGGAAGAACAGAAGAAGAAGAGCATAAGCAGTGGTAAGAGATAGACAGAAAGGCAGGCTTTTATGACAAGGAAGAGGAAACAACATCAGAAGCTTGGGATACTAGAGAGGCCACCAAGGCCATAAAAGATGAGGAGATGGACTAAGCTGCTCAGAGGATGAGCAACACCTTTAGTAGGGGGGTGATGATGAGCCCCATAAATGGCTAATTATATGGGCTCATTTTACCTGCTAACATAGTCAAATCAACCATTCTCTTAGCTTATTGGATGTTTTTTTTATTATGCTTATGCTTATGGAGTGAGTTGAGTTAGTTATGATGCCATGTGGTCTAATGTGTGTTTAATGTAGCTTATTGTTGAACTTTGAAGACAAAGTCAAAGATTCAGTGGACAAATGGTAGCAATAACTCGAATTGGAGAAAAGAGAGGACTTATAGGAGGGAATACCCCTCATTTATTACTCCCCACTTTGAATTCCCATTCATTCAGCTCGGACTACAAACAACCAAATCAATGCACTAGGAGGCAGTCGAGCAAGTGGAGGATAACTGATGATTATCTCGAGTTTTGGAAGCGAAGCTTCCCTGATTTTAAGTAAGTTGTTGGTAGCTTCAGTTGTATAAGTAGAGAGGCTTAGGGCCTCACTAGGGTTGGCTTTTTGTTGGATTTTTGCTGCAGTTTTGCTTATTTAAACTTTGCTCAACTTCGAGCTTATTATCTTGACAATTCATGTAATCTTGTTATTGTTTTGAGAATAAAGATGGAATCCTTTTTGAGCTAGCACTGAGTTACCTCAGAGGGCTGAAGCTCTTGGGTTAGGGCCCAATCCAAGTAGCCAAGCTCCTCTTTACTTGTATTTGTATGTTTTGTTTTAGTTTGTAGATTAGTTGCTATTTGATGTGTCTCTTTCATGGTTAAGAATAGGTTGCTTTTGATGATTTAGGAGTTTTCTTCCATTTGTGCTTTCTATAGCAAGTTAAGCAGTGATAAAAGGAAGATTCAAAAGGCTAGTAATAGTGCCTCCACCTCTCTTCCTCACTTTGGGACCATGAATTGAGGCAAAGACCCTCTTGCTACCCTAAAAACGCATATTTTCCTCATTCATAGGACTTCTATTTTTTGCAGTTTGCTAGAAGGTTAATGCTTTGCTTTCATAGATCATAGTTTAGATTAGCTTGATGCAAAATTTTGTTTATATACATGCATTCGTTTTATTGCTTGATTGATCTTATTGCTTGACTATCAGTTCTTTTGCACCAAATCTCTTCTAACAACAGGACAGCCTATCAGCCACCACATCCTCTCTCTGATCCATGCCTTACAGGTCGCCCAAAGCTCCCCTCAAATCTACCTTAGTTTCTGCATTTTTTCGTAGAACTTCTTCCTCTCTCCTTGAGAAAACCCAATCATATTTCTCTCTCCTGGTGATTCTTGATAGACCCCAGGCACCTTAACACCTCATTCCAACCTTCATCCACCTTTTCCACCCACTCTCATACCCTCAAAACCATGAAAACTGCTCCCGGCCTCCTCTTGTAGACCTCCTGTAGATCCCCTGTGTCCTCCTATAGATTTTCCTGTAGGCTTTCTTTTGAAGGCTGAGTGTAGGAAATGCCTCCAGAAAGCCACCTAAGACCTCCTAGGACCCATCCACACCATCCTACATACTCTCATGTCCCAAAGTTGCCCTTCAACCCCACTTATTCGCTTCCACCTTCACACACAATAAAATACATGCATGTAAAATTCACATAAAAATACATAGAAATCCAAAAAGATGTTTTTTTCTCATTTAATTCTAGAAATAGCTTGAGTAGATGTTGTTTACTTCCTTGAGTAGGTAATGGTATTCATTTCATGGTTTTCATAGTGCTTTCTGAAAAAGTATGATTAGATAGTTAATTAGGGTTTACAAGGTTTGCTTTGCATTTAAGCCTTTCTCCTTTCTGCAATCAGAGTAGCCTTTGTAGAGTAATCTGTTCTTTCATCAGATATAGAGCTTCTTCTGGAATCCATAGAAGTTGGCTTGAGGTCCTAGTGATCTTGTGTCGGTTAACCAAGTGACAACCTGCAGTAAGAAAGCCATCTCGAATTCTATGCAGAGAGTCATTGAGATCAAATCAATGTTACTCTTATAATCTTCTGTAAAACACCGATTTGGGTTCTCCTATTGAAGTTTGAAAAAAAAAATGTAAGTGATCTCCGTCATCAAAGTTTCCACACAAACTGAATGCGGATTAGACAGGTTATAATTGATGTCAACATTAAAGGTCTATTATAATAATAAAGGCAAGGCTAGTTGATGACCAAAAATAAAGGCACCCCAGTGCGCTACCACAACACTATCCTCAACTCACTAACCTCAACACCTCTCATACCAAGAGTAGGCACAATGGTGGCTACAACAATAAAAAAGCGCTACATCCTTTGTCATCATTAGTTGAGTTCCATACTTGTTCTTCCCCTCCTGTAATGCACAAGAAAATAAAAACTATTACATAAAGGTCCCAAAGAGAATATGTATATCCAATCTCATAGGGTCTAGGTTTAATAGCCACTCAGTTCGTCTTACCGCAACCTTTTTCCTAATTAGATTACTCGTACGACCAAAAATCCTGCAGCTTTACCTTTTTTTTTTTTTGAAACTATGATTAAAAGCCACCACTTTATGCTAGAAAGGCTTATCCATGGAGGTTAGAGGCTAGCTATCCTTAAATCATACTTTTTACGATTTTTGATAGCCCATATCCTTAATTCGTTTGAGATTTCTGATTATATTTGTTTTTTTTTTTTAAAAGGTGTGTGAGTGAATCACGTCCATATATCCATACCCTAGAGAATCAGCTTTTGGAATCAAATGTTTTCGGATTCGTTTGATGAAGTCGCTCTCCTATATGTTTCCCAAATCATGGATATGGTCAAACATATCCCAATTCCATATGGATAATGAACATATTGTGGGTAACCATAGCCTTCAGCTAATGGTTTGGCAGAAACTTACGGTGATTCGCTTTTTCACTATTTCACAATAATTCCTTGATTGCTTGATCTTGACGCAATGCATTTTTACAGGTTTAATTTTGTTTCTAACCAATGTTATTCATTATTTGCAATTTCCTTTAGTTTGACAATCATCATGATCAGAAAAATAAATTCACGAAATTTTGCTACTATTGGAGAATAATCATAATAAAAAAGGAAAACACTACTTTCCTCATCAACGCATGAGGAATAAAAGCAGCATGACACTAATGACTAAAGCAACCAGCGCATGGTCACAAGGGAGGAGAAATAATTAGATAATCACTCGTTGTTTATTTTTTTCAGAGAAAATTCCAATTGTCAGTCATCTAAGTATCCCAATCTTCTATTCGCAGAGATAGAGGAATGATCCTTTGTTTTCAACCCTGTTCTAATTTTTTTTGATGATAACAACAACTTTGTTAACTCATATCAATATTTGCAATTATTTTAATTGCTTAAATTTGGTTTAGTTTTAAACCTCTACTTCCAACCACTGTGCTCAATTGACCTCAATCGACATATGCTCACAATGTGTCATACTCACAATGTGTCATACAGTTCACTATCCATAGTGAGACTACTTGTCTCATCTCAGATCTGAGAACATAAATTTCCTTTTGTAGGCAGAACTGTGTTTTCTCTCGATGCAATGTCCAACCCATGCATATGAATAAGGCATTAATTTCACCCCGAAAGGAAGAAGTAAAGGTGATAATGACAACCCATTCTTAATGACATTCTGAGTCAGCTTAACCTCATCAATGCCATATTCAGATTATTAAATACATAAAATCAATTTATTCATGTATGCATTCAATATCAACATATAAAATGGAGAGAGGTATAAGCATAAGCTATTTGGAGGAAATAACACCATAACCAAATTTTGTACATAATTTTCTTATTGACCCTGATCCACTATTTTTCACATAATACAGTCTTTCAAGAGGATGTGTTTCTATATATAACCTAGAGGGTTAAAAGGCATACATCTTCCCATAATCCTCATTAAATTTAATGTATTATATATATATGGGATTAACATGTTGTTACATGTTAATATTTGGATTTAATTATCCTAATTTCTATTAGTGACAGGAAACCAGTATGATGTTAACATGTTATAAATTTTCAAGATTTAACTTCACATTATGGATTATATAACCCGTCAATGAAACTTTGCTGAGGTAGATGAGTCTATAGGCCGAAAGGTTTGGACTTAAGCTCTGATACCATTTGTAACATACCTCCTGAGCTTGCCCTGAAATTTAGTTTCTAGGCTCCCATTCTGGTGAATTGTTTTCTTGTTTATAGTTAAGATTCAACCCTTGCCAAGGATATATTTAGTTGGTCATTATATCCGTATTATTATCTATATAGCAGAATCCATAGTCTTTATCCATTTGTCTATAGAGGTGGCTTATTAATGTGAACTTTTAGGTCTATCTACAAGACTCGTATGTTGGGTCAATATTTTGTCATACATAGAAATTAATCATAGCATGCAATCAACAAAACTCTTTGACAACCTTACACAAGCATTGGAAACCCCACACCAACATTAATGAACATTGCATTGAAATTATGGTAACCAACATGGCTAGGAATCAAGATCATAATTCTACATGCATAGTCAGAAGGTTTGGTGATCTAATGTTTTATACAAAAGTACCTAGACCAGCCACATAGGGTACCATTCTCTATCATGCAGGTCATAGAAAATTCTCAATCACTGATTATACCATTTAGGAGCATTATCCCATCATGGGTTTGCATGCACCAATATCTCATTCCATTAGCTACTCACGTTAATCTCTATATGACCATCTCATAAAGTTAGTTTCTTAGAGAATTAATGAAATCATTTACATAAACACCCCGCAATTATCATTCTCCAAATCAATTGCTGCCATAGATCTTCTTCACAACAAGCCCACAATATATGCAATTATTCCACAATGCAAATTCAAAGCATAGAGATTCTGAACCTTAGGCTATAAAGTATCAAAGCCATTAACATTAACAAATCTACTCATGCATAATGATTATATGCAGTTCCTTCATTCATTCATGGCAAGGAAAAACTCATGCAAATTTTCCATAAGCTAAATGAATTTGAGATAGAGAGGGAAGAGATCATCATACAAAACATTATGCACAAATGAGTCCCACTAAAACTTCACTTGGAGGGAGGAGCACCACCACCCAACCATGAATCACCTTTGATTCCCCCCGAGCCAAAGACCTTGTCAAGGATCATATATCCTCAATTGATCAATGCACTCAGTATTTAAAACCCTCTTTCATGATTTAGTTACCATTAGCGGCGTCCCACTTTATGGATTTTTCCATTTGCCTAGGTCTTTTCCAGAAAAGATCGTATTTATCTCTCATGACACTTTTCCACATAAAATCTTGCCTTTATCTCCTGTAAAGCTTTTATGTTTGATGGATCTTTATCTCCCATCCATCCGATGGATATCCAATCCATCCAAGCTTATCTAGAATCACATCTAGAAGCTTTATCATGAAAGATTCATCTCTATCCCATTCCTCATGGGATTTGGCAAGCATCTCCGCTCTCTTGGTGCTCCACCTTCCAAGTGATTTATTTTATTAATTATTTGATAACATATTTTCTTTTCATATTACCTATCACCTAGCTTTCCTCATGTTAGGTTTAGAATATTTTAACCCACAAAGGAGGGTATCAAACCTAGCTAATCTCAACTTAGGTTTACAAACATTTAACACACAAGGGAGGATATCACACCTAGCTTTAACTTAGCTTAGGTTTACAATAATTTAGTACACAAGGGAGAAGTGTTACATATTGCTACAGTTGTTTTACCCTACAAAGTTTGTGATGCCAATGTAATACCCACATAACATAACCATACCATGACTAACATCCAATTTTACACACAAATTGACAATTTTTAAAATTTTTTCTTTTATGCAAAACATGCCAAACATAAAGGTATATGCCATATCCAATTAT
>APFE031032775.1:0-25727 GCA_000404065.3 Pinus taeda | reverse complement strand
GACCCACGTTCAGAGTTAGTTATCCAAAAAAATCCCTACACTAATATCCCTACACTATTGGCCCTTTCGGCATCAGCCCACGGAGTACGGACTAAAGTATCACCCGAAGCAATATGGGGGGATGCTGAAACCAAGTTTCTGCACCCTTGAGATGGATGTGATGCCGGTCTTTTCCAACTAGATCTGCCTTTGTGTAGTTCACTTCACACTCTATTTTAACCTTCAGCACCTTCATGATCCGTTACATTCGACCTTCGCACAGCCCTAATCAGGGGCTGAGATGCCTTCACACTGCTAGGGCAATGAACTGCACTATTTCCCAAACTAGGCTAAGTAATTTACTTATCTTATTGGCAGATCTTAATTATCTTCACATAAACAAATGTTCTTACTTGCGCCCACTTAACCAATATAGTCATACACATTCACACATCATATAAGCATTAGAATTGAAATTCATACCCAATATAAAAAAAGCATAAACAGGAAATAAAGACGTAGAAATGATAGAAAATTCTCTTTATTAATACTTTTGGATGACTACAGACTCAACTCGCCCCGTGCATTCAACTGCAGGGTTCCACGCACCCACTTGTGGACAACTAGGCCTATGCGCACTCAACTATAGAGCCTCTACCTATGCTATGACTCAAAACTTAGACTTACACTTCAGAACTATCTCACATACATTTTCAATATCCTATCTTAGATACTTTTGACTACTTAGAGCTTTGCTCTATTTCTACAATTCCATGGTCCGTAGAGCATGGGTAGATCTTCTACAGTTGACATTACATTATCAAAATAAGGGTATACGACCCTATGACTCTTTAACAACTAGGCGCTTCACGCCCACAAAATGCAGAGTCTTTACATTGTAATTACAAAGTTAGATCAAAAGTTGGGTTCTTAGCCCCAAAATTGCCCTTAGGGGATCTCACGCCCAACAAGCCCCCAACACAAACATCGTGACTTGCCCTTGAGTCACTCTGTAAGTACGAAGATCTTAATGTGAAGACCTCCCAACTCTGATTGGATCACTGTAAGTTTGGCAGCACATTGAGCGGCTACCTGTTGGACTTCCTCTATGTGCTGTTCAGTGATCATTGGTGTTGAACTGCTGCCCTGAATCCCCTCTTGAGTTTCTTGCAGTTGTGCGAGCTTTGCTTCAATGGAGGCTATAATTGTATAAGCCTCATCAATCCATGACTATAGGCATGCTTTCAAAACTACCTCTTTATGCCGAGTGGCATCTACCTACTTCTTGAGCGCCTTTGCCTACTACATCCTTGCAAGCCTCTATTTAAGGGAAACCATCTCCACTGTCCCTTTTACCTCATCATATCTCTATTGCAGCTCATGCGCCTCTGTCTCTAGGTGCTCTATGTTCAGGTCCTCCCGTAGGGTGGTTAGGACCTTGAACAATTGTTCAAAAAGCTTCATGCAGTCTGTCACTGCACTGTCAACTGCTGCCATTGTTGTTGTGACCATGGTGGTATGTTGTTCTTTGGCCTCTAGCAGAGTTGAAGGTTGAGCCTTCAACTACAATTCTTCTATCTGTAGGTTCAACACCAGTTGAACCCTATCCATTTCTTCTCTTGCGTCGCGCATCCCTGTGGCTAACTTTCAGACGCGCACCTCCACCGGTTCCTCTGCTTGGATGACCAACTCCGGGACCATCTGGAAGGCTTCCTCCACAACCTGCACTATCTGTCTGTTCTGCTCCATTGCCTCATTGTGCTACAGGATCAACTACTTAATGTTGATGCACTACTTTCTCATTACTTATAGAGCGTGAATATCCCTGGCCCGAAGTTTTTCGGTGACTACATCCTGCAAAAGATAGAGCATCTCTCGAGGGATCACAACCATGTTTAACCCAATCCCTTTGAAATTGCTAATGATAGGCCTGTTAGCCTCATTCTCTGTGATGAGTGCTCCATTTGGTAGCATTATTGTGTTGGTCATCTTGGTGCGCAACATTTCCTCGACAACTAAAGTGCTAACTGTGAGGCTGGTGGACGCTGTGCTAGCCTATGGAGTGTGCACCTGCAACTCTTGTATTTGTTTCCGGAGAGCCCACAATAGCAACTGGTGTTGTTCCTCAAACTATTGGAGGGCCTTTGCAGTGACATCCCTCATTGTTTCGCCAATATCATACAAGTCCCATTCAGTAAGGGTGATAGGGTCAAAAGATGTCTTCGAGGCCTTTGTTTTCTTTCACGGCCCTACCTGCCCTCATGGTCGTGGATGCTTGAGCTGTGTGGACGTTTTCTATGGGTCTATGCCACCTTGTTCTGTGTCTATCTTTGGTTCGGATGAAGGTGACTTTTGTCCTTCGCGCTCTTCTTCTGTTGTTTTCTACTGCTGTTTTGCTAACTTCATAGATTCATGCACTGTTTGGGCCTTAATTGCTACTTCTTCTATCCTGCACTTTTCCACCAGCTGTGCCATCCGTAGTTTGCCTCTTCCTTATTCCACTGTATGGAGGACTTATCTACTTCCACCGCGGAGTTAGCCAGAGTGCGCCACTCTGGTGGCCAGGACTCAAGGACTGTGAAAATTACATCATCAGTCGCCAAGTATGGTAACTCATGCCATGTCTTCGTAGGGTCCTTTCGCACCTTGATGGTTTGTGTAATCTAGTGAACTAGATGGTCTGTGATGGGGATGGGCTCCTCTAGCCACAAACACCCATCATGCACCAAGCAAAGAAGCTGCATGATGACAAAAGCGGTCACTGGCGCGTAGTGCTAATGTGGCACCCATAGAAGGTTTAGCAACCCTGCTTTCTCCACACCTCTAAGCCATTTCAGTGGCTCTAATTGGATTGTTCCAGCAGTCACATTAATGCTCTAGAGAAATAGTTTCGTAGTCACTAAATGCAGGAACTTCTTGTCATCAGGGAGGTCCCAATCTTCAAATTTCAACACAGGGATCCACCCCAAGTGCGGTCCCTCACAAATAATATCATTAGCGAGTAGCAGGATTTGTAGAGAGATCTTGCTCTCATCTATATCCTTTGGAGCCTTGGCTTTACCCTTTCATGGAGGAACATATTTTGATAGCCTGGTGATAGGGTTTGCACCCTGGGTTTCGACATTCATCTCTACATCCTCCTCCTCCACCAGGATTTTTCCAAATTCTTCCTTTTCATCGGCCTCTAGATTAATGGTCTTCACCTTTTCCTCCAATGTGAGCTTTATCCTTAGTGGATTTCTAAGAAAGACGCACACCAATATCATGGAATGTTTATCCTTCTTGGGTCTCGGCGTGCACGGTGATTTAGGGACCTCAACAATTATTCCGGCACTCTCTCGGGCTTCTACTTCCTCAATTTCCTACTTGGCTTCCTCGGCTATCACTATTCCTGTGTCCATGGATCCTTCGGTTGCTAACATAGTGTTATTCCATAGTTCTCTCAATGTCTTTGGTAATTTCTCAAATAATGAATTTGCTTTCAGAATATCGAATAAGTCTCAGTTCATGAATACCCGAGCCTTCAACAACTCAGATCTCAAAATGCCAAGTGGTTTTTGTTGGAAAGCCACTTGAAATTTATACTGCCTTTCAAATTTGAATTCGACAGCTCCCCCCACATTCGGTCCATTAATGATAGATTGGTGGAAAATTTCCAAAAATCTAACCCATAAAGTCTGCCTTAAATGCCTTCCACCTGCTCCATTTGGCCTCAAACCAACCATCAAATTGTGAATAGTGAATTTGACAGTCACTTTCTGGTAGAACTACGTGCTAGTGCAGCTATCTTAGTGTTGTCGCGGACCCTGTGACACTTCACGACTCCGTGCAGTCCTAACATCGTGCAATTCCTGGGAAGAGTAGTTTATAGTCCTATGCCTCCTTTTAGTTGCCTAGAATGCTAAGACTATGCCACTTTCATATAGTCACATCAGCGGATTGCCGGTGTATTGCGGCAAGTGACTACCATTCACATTTCTTGGGAAGGGTTCTTCGTTTATCTTGACCAACTATATCGTGCCTTCGTCGGTAATATCCTTAATAATATACGGCCCTAATGAGTGTATCCTGAACTTTCCTGGGAATTTATCAAACTTACTATCATACAACAACACCAGATCATTTACCTTGAATGTGCGTAGTTTGATGTGTCAGTCGTGCCATGCCTTTTCACGTTGCTTTTGGACTTGCTAGTGAAATCCAGCCAAAAATCATTCTTCTTCAAGCTCATCCAACTACGCAAGCCTCTCCTTAAGGGATCCATAATCCATCATACTTGTGAGCATTGTTATGCGTAGACTAGGCACAATGTATTCCATAGGCATTATGGATTCCACTCCATAGACAAGCCTAAAAGGTGTCTGTCCTGTCAGTTTCTTGCATGTCATACGATAAGCCCATAACACTACACGTATGAATAGTTCCCAATCACTTCATTGCACATTTCATACCTTGGTTAGTGTGTTTTCAAGCACTTTGTCAAATGCCTCCATTGTCCCATTATCCTGTGGGTGATAAGGTGTGCTATTCTAGTGATACACCTGAAATTCCTTTGTTAGTGCACTGATCATATCATTCAGGAAGTGTGTACGACGATTGCTCATCAAGATCTTTGGACATCCAAATCGTGTCAGTATGTGTTCAAATAAAAACTTCACGACAGTCACACCCATGCAATTCTTCACCAGCTGCGCTTCTGCTCAACGAGTCATATACTTCGTCGTAGTGATAATATACCTCACACCTGTCTTTCCTTGAGGTTTAATAGGTCATACAAAATTTATTGCCCACTTTTCAAAAGGTTGCAACGTCATTTGTGGATTCAAAGGCATTTCATCCCTCTGCGATGGCCTTCCTATTCGCTGACATATGTCACATGCCTTGCAATATGCTTTTGAATCATGATGAAGGGTTTGCAACCTGTTGTGGCCACCAACAACCCCCCTCCTTATGAAGTGTTATTGCTAATACTAAATAAGTGGGGACCCTCAGTAAAAAAAAAATAAAAAAATCAATTAGTGTTATATTTCCTTTTAGATGAAACTTACAACATCATGGACTTAGGAAAATACCTTTGAAGAATCTAAAAACCTAAGTTTCATAATGAAGAAAGTAAATTCACTCCTTAAGAGATATCGCATCACTCAAAGAATGATAGGGTACCTTCTAATGAGTTAAAATGATAAAAAACGTGAGATTGTGACGCGAAACTTCATCGCATCGCATACATTAAAGAAACACTCACATTGAAAAACTTTAAAATCGCCGATATACGATATCGCATATCGCGCATCGCAAAAATCACATGAATTACACATAAGGATTATAACGATTAAGCGATCTTCGATATTGAAATATTGCGATATTGCGATACCGCGATATTGCAATACTGCGAAGTTGCGATGTTGCAATATTGCAATACTGCAACCTTGCAATAGAACAGCATGATGAAATTGCGATATTGCGATACAACGATCTACGATATTGCAAAGCAAAATCGCAGGACCTCTCCATCGCAATTGGTTCTGGCTCATTATTCGGGAAAACTTTTTCTAAGCCAAGAACTGGTCATGCATTTTAATGCGAATTAGTGAGTTGTTGCCAGTTGTTAATGAATTATGGTGTTGTGTTTTTCAAAGAACTAGTTCACGTAAGGTGGCATGTTGTGCATATCTTCGGCATTTAAAGTTTTCTTGTCATTATTTTTATCATTACTTCCACCTCAAATGTAAACTACAGGAACGAAGGACAAAGCATTATACAAGGAAGTATGCAGAAAACTATGAGGAGGAAAGGCAGTACTCCAATGTCCATTTCGGAAGGCACACCTAATCCACTTAAGGGAGAGAAAGAGCCGCAGAAATCTTCTGAGGCATCCATCACAGATTTCTCATATACAGCCATGGTTGAATGGGTACTGAACGATGCCGATAACAGAAACAAAAAGTTTAATGCTTAGGGTCAGGAACTCACGGAATCACTATTTTTACAAATTTTGAGCTTTATACCCAATAAGAGAAAAAGGCGCAAGAAGAAGAAAACGCATCAGGGAAGTTCGGATCAAGAAACAAAGGCAGTTTTCGATGCGCGATTACCACTTAGTGCTAATCGCGCATCGCTGAGAAAACTTGCTTGAAAAGGAAGGTTCCTAATTACTCAGTTACCTGCAAGCCCCGAAAATTGCAAGAAAGCAGCGATAGAAACAAACTGGAATCAGAAAACTAAAGGAAAAGCAGAAGCAGTCCAAGGGTTAACCAAGTTGAAATGGGATTACTACCAGGTATACATGGTAATGCCACATAGGCATTGGATGACTCTCAAGTATGTCATCAATTTTACTGAGAGGATAATGCCAGCTCTTGTCAATTCTGTTTACTTAACTCAACCAAAGACAGAAGATAGTCAGCCGACTCCACTCAGGAAAATACTGAATGCTTGCGACGTTAAGGAGAAAGTTTAGAAATAGTTAGAAATTAGATTTAACTTGAGAAATAGTTTTGCTTAGAAAGAGGACAGTCATTTAAAACGAATCCTCAATTTCTGTAAATAAATTATTTATTTAGTTGTATTTAAACCCTTCTCATGCATTTAGAGGAGGGTTCAGAAATTTATCAAAAACGTGTCCTCAGAACATGCACTTTTGCACCCTCAGAGGAGGTTTTGGTGAATGAATGGAACAGGGTTTATTTGATATTTGCATTTGATATCTGTTACTGATGTTGCACTTCTATACTCTTAGTGGATGTTAAATCAAGGAGAGATAAATCAATTGTCGCTTGAAGCTCATGAGTAGGACTAGTTATAAATGGTACTTTTATCTCTTAACCATTTCTGCTTATGCGTTAAAGTGATATTCAGTTTCCAATTGTTTATATATTACAGCATGGATGCCCGAGTTATCATTTGGAACTTTTTTACGATGATAAATATTTGTTTATGCTTAGTGTATGAATAGCTCATTTATGCGATAAGTTTTCACAACTATTTCATCTAACTTCTTATAGGAAGTAGTTCATCTTTATTGAATTCTTTTCTTATAATAGCTGAATGATCTTTATTACCAGTTATTGTTTGAAATCTTTTTAGATCACATAGAAGAAAGATCACACCCCGGGTTAGCATAAATTTTGATATTTTTTTTGTTTATTAGAATACAACAACATAACATTAGATTAGAATTAGGATAGAAGTATTCCATTTAGAATAGAAATACCCATATTTCTCACACACGCACTAAATTGGGAAACTGGTCCCATATCCCTAGTCAGACCCACTATACCAAACAGATAAGGAGCTGCCAACCAAGTTCCAGACCGGGCGGGTATCCCCCTTATTGTTGACATGATTTTTGGGGCCTTCAACACAACCACAACCCAATGCGTAGAATCTTCTGTGCGGTTTCTCTTCCTGCATAATTTCCCCCGCGGTGCCCCCATGAGCATCCACGAGGGTGCTGCTTCATTCAAATTTAGGTACATACCTTCACAGTATTTCATCATTCCCCATCTTGTATAAATTCCTAACAATGACAAAGAAATATTCTGCGCACACCTCTAATTCCTTCTTCTTATGGACATAGTATCCTTTCGGCACAAACAGTTCCAGTTGTTATAAAGTGTATTATATCTTCAAAATATCCATCCGCTACATGCACAACAAAGAGCTACACGTCACGTAATCCTTCCTCCAAACTAGTAGGTTCCTCCCCTATCTTGATGTGTGACAGGTGATCTGGTCCTGCGTTCAATCATCCAGGCCTCACAATAAATTCAAAATCATATTCTTGGAACAATAAAAGCCATATTCAAATGCTCCTCCCCAACACAGGCTTATTGACCAGGTACTTTAGTGTAGAGTGACCTGTATACATCTTAAAGTGGCATCCTAGCAAGTAGTGTCGATACTTCTAGAGCACATATACCATATCTAGTCCCTCACACTTAGTGGTGGAATAATTCTTCTCTTCTTTGGATAATTTGTGACTTGCGAACGCGATAGGGTGATCCAAGCCTTCTCCACCATCCTACGTCAGTACTGCCCCCAGCGCTATACACGATGCGTCAAAAGGTACATGGAACTCTTTCTTCCAGTTCAAGAAGACTAGAATCGGCGTAGTAACCATCTTTTCTTTCAATATATCTAGGCTTTTCTTATAGTCATCGTTCCAGTAGAATGTGTCATCCTTCTTCAACAATTTTTCCATCGGCGTAGCGATCTAGGCATAGTCTTTGATAAAATTTCTGTAATATCTCATATGTCTTAGAGTGGCACACAACTATTTCACAGTTCTCGGCGCTTCCAAGTTCAGAATCACCGCGATCTTCACGGGGTCTACCATCAGCCCTTTTCTACAAACCCATGCCCCAATAGGTTCCCAAAAGGATTTAGGAATATACACTTCTTGAGGTTGAGCGCGATTTGGTATATTCAATAGGTATCCAACATTAAGTGCAAGCTCACTACATGGCACTTAACCAACCCAAATACAGTTTAGTCATCAAAATAGACCTCCAAGAACTTATGAATATATTCCTTGAATGCCACAACAACCACGCGGGAAAAGATAGTAGGGGCATTCTTCAATCCAAGCAGCATGACAGTATATTGAAAGCAACGCCACTTAGTCGCGAAGGTTTTCTTGCTCCTATCCTCCAATGTGATTTTGATCTAGTGGTACCCCGAGAACCCATCAGTGAAAAAATATGCTTCTTGACCTCCTACATTGTCCAACACATCATTCATGAATGGAGTTGGGAATGGATCATGCACACAAGCATCATTCAATTTTCTGAGATCATTGCATATCCTTATCTCATCCTTCTACTTCTTCTCTTGTACCACCATTGGGCTTACCCAATTATATTCTTCCACAGACTCAATGATGCTTGCTCTGAGAATTTTGTCTAGTTCTACACAGACCTTCTCCTTATTTTTCAGATTTAAGTGGTAAGGCCTATGCATAACTGGGTTCACGTCGGGCTTTAACGTGATCTTCATCACTCCTAGATCTCTGATTATTCCTTTCAAATCCATAAACTTGGTCAGGAATAAGTCTTGATATTCATGGAGTAATTTAGCAACCTTATCCATCATCGCATTGTCCCAATGGTCTCTAATCATCACGAATTTGTATTCTGCCTCTGTACCAATATTTACCTACTTAGTTTTCACCAGTGTGGTTATATCAGGTTCTCAATCTGTGGTCCATGAACCTCGTAGTGGCCTTGTATTTCTGGAATGTTGATATTCCATGGATCCTCATCCTCCTCTTTAGTAGTTACATTATAACATTCCAGTGCACGACTCAGGTGAGTAGCCCATTTAGGCTGAATCAAGTCTACTGGCCCCTGTGGTATCCTAAAGATGGCTTCTTATACCTCTTGTAGTGCTTCATCAATACTTTCCCACCCATCCTCAAAACTAAAGGTCATCCCGAACCCTTCGCATAGGATATCCCATTCACCTGTCCCATGGCAGAGCTCTATTTCTATATACTGGTTCATTGGTATAACATCTAGGGTATAACAAAATATGTGCACCCACTCAAGTTGTAGCTTTTCTCCATATGCTTGCATCCACTTGGCCAGATGTGCGCATGGGTCATCCTGTCCATCATACTTGTTTTTTAGTCACACCTTAGGCTTCCCAAATTGTACTCTCATCATTCTCCTACATTCACGCAAATCATCAAAGCTTCCTTTGTGCGTACCCCACCATCTTGTGAGCGTAGCGCGAAGTACCCAATCCAAGGCCTGGAAGCGTTGCTTTTCTGGCACCTCCATTTCAAATGCATCCAAGAAGGTATCTACCTCATTTAGACCATCATAAGCAGGTAGATCTCTTACTTCTATCAACACGCAGCGCAACAACCGGGTCATCATGTTACAAGTCAACATAGTTACTTCGTGTAACTGATTTTGCCATCGTTCTACTTATTCGTCAGAATTTGAAGTGCAGAAACTCGTGTGCTCCCATGTAATCCATCCATCCACGGTGGGATTCACCTAGTCTTGGTCTCGTGCTGTTATCTTGTAGATGCAGTCCAAATCATCATCACTCTCATCATCATGGACTGGTTCCGTATAGCGAGATCCCTTAGTAGGATCTAGGGGTATTATTACATGTAGTGAATTCTTCTCAAAGATCATCTTTCGCTTCTTCATACTAATTACCCCATTCATATCAGTGGCACAATCAATTCCAAGACTACAGTGTAGGGATTGCTATCGTCAGCAATCTTGATTACTTCAAAATCTTCCAGCGCACTTGCTCCCTCAATATCCATAGTTATTCCATACAATCACCCCATGGGTATGGTTTTCTACTAGTTTTCCATTCTTAGCTGAATCAGAAACCCTTGCAACATAACTCTCCCCATTCACTCCCATGTCTATTTTGGTAAAACATTCACATCTGATCCCAAATCAAGAATGACTTGGTCTATCTCGTATTCTCCGATCTATTTAGTTAGTCTCATTTCACGCCCTGTCTTTGGGCTTATGCTTTCTGATCTTGCGGACTACCCGTGGTTCACTTGGCATGGTCCTAACACATCTGTTAATGAGTTCCTATAATCCCATTACAACTTTACATTCGCGCAGTAGCTTCATACATGTTTCCAAGAAAGTCGTGAGAATGGAGGGATCCATTTTTGACTCAAGTTGATCTTTGCTCCCTAATGTGGAGGCCTCAGTGAAGCTATTCTGAGCTTCCATGAAGGTTTCCCAAGTGTTCTCCAAATCAAACTCAATTTCTTTCACCGGGGCTTTGTGAACTTGGGTACTGTCTTCCGGTTGTTTCCCCTTGTCATCTCCCATCACGATTCCATTTTGAAGCACAACATTTACATTTGGATCTTCCTCATGTGGCTTAGACCTTATCATCTATAGGTTTTGAGTTAGGGAATGGGGTAGTGCTCCTTTGTCATGGATCCTAGCTATCAGTGTAGGACAATCTTATGTCTCATGATAAAAAAACATGCAATACTTGCATGACGGGTGCATTAGATTCGTGCAATCAAGGGCATAGTGCCCTAGCACTCCACAATTGTAGAAAATCAACTATTTGTGACCTCTACTAGGTCCTCCTTCACCTTGGCCTCATCTGCGCCCCTGAAATATTGTCCACTCCATTCCTGCATTCTGGTCAAGGGGCTGTGTTTCAACCTGCACAATTCTCCATTCCATCATCAATTCATAGCTTCTACAATTACATTCATCATGTCCCGCTGACCTACAAAAGTTGTAGAATCACTGTTGCGAAGTTTGCATATACTTATGTAACAAGTGGCAGTTATCCATAACACGTTTTCCTACTATTTGATAGATATTGCACCACAAAGAAGGTGCCACACTAGGTCTTGCTTGAACTTCTGGCCTTAAAGGCATCAGTCCTCCTCTTGTAAGGTAATTCATAAAAACCAAAAAGTGGTCTTTGTCATGACCTTGACTCTTTCATTTTACGCACCACACTTCTTTGCGTACTTCTAGTTGAACCGTCCTGTCCTGTTTCAAACTCTGCATCTCAAGGCACAGATTCTTCGGCTGCGCATGGATCTGCCGAACTCCTAGTTTAGGATCCTACATTGGGGTCTCATGTAACCTCATAGCAATCTCTAAGGCCTTTTCCTGAGTTGTTATGTTCTGCTGCGATTGCGCACTCCTTAAATGTGGTAGTAGCGAAGCTATAAACCACTCGCGATGTTGTCCATCTGTCAGATTTATATTGCCTTCATGAATCATATATTCTAGCCTCTGATCTAGTTCCTAAGGAGTCTCACCTGGTAGAATCATGATCCCTTTAAATCCCATGATCGACTGTGCTTTAGATTTAAGCCTACTAAATTCTCTATTTAGTGATGTTTGGATATTCGCGGCTCTCACATTTCGGTTATCATTGGAGTACTTAATATACCAGGTCAACACACAATCTTGCAGGGCACTAACTAGCGTCATTTTCTTTATATGGTCATATGTAACACCATGCGCTTCCCACATAGCCCTTACAATGAACCAGAATTGGTCCAGATCTTCATTTCCAAAACCTTTGAACAAAGGAAACTTCATTGTGTTTGCCGTACTGAATCATGGTGGTGGTGGAGTTGGTGCGGGCAAAGATGGAGGTGATGGAAGTGAAGTCGGTGGTGGTGTGGGTGGAGATGGTATTTATGGTATTCTTTGTCTTATCAGGTGAATAACATTTTGTGGAGAGACCTTCGCAATATCTTCCTCATCGCCTCGTGGAGGTGAAATCAAGGGGCTTTTCTCTAGACCCTTATTTCCTTCATTCCTTTAAACCTTTCCATTTCACGTAGCCCCAAACATCAAGGTAATTGCATAACCCACTTTTCGCACAACAACATTTTTAATCCAAGTATTCAAAGACTTTACGTAGTTACCTCGTGGTCCTTTGAGAGAGCATTGCTCTGCCTCGCTATAGCTAACTGAGGTGTCGACCACAAACTCAGTAACAAATCCTCATATAATACAATTGAGCCAATGATCGATGGTGCGCGCATTCTTATCCCCCGATGCTTCCAATCTCAACACTAGCTTTGGGGTCCACACAATAGGACCGTCAAGTTTCCACCTTCCTTGGCTATTTTCTAGCTTTGCAATCCACTCGTATAGCTCAGTAGGGAAGGATGTGAAAAATATTTCGTGGATCTCTGTATATAGGTAGCTATCTAGCCACTGATCTTGTGACAGCCATGGGTTTCTATTCTCCTCTGCCATGAACTCATGAATTCTTCTGTCCGACCAGCCTTCAATTTCTTTCTTAGTTGGATTCCAGTGATACAACATCACACATCTCTATGCAAATTCCATTCCTGACAATGGAACCATTTGTTGTCTTATGGGGGCCTAACCCAGGTTCAGAGTTAGTTAGCCAAACAAATCCATACACTACTAGCCCTTTCGGGACCAACCCACGGAGTGTGGATTGAAGTCTCACTCGAAGTAGTGTGGGTGGATGTTGGAACCAAGTTTCTGCACCCTTGAGATGGATGTGATGTTGGTTTATTCCAACTAGACCTACCTTAGTGCAGGTCGCTTCATGCCCTATTCTAACCTTTAGTGCCTTCGCGATCTATTAAAATCTACCTTCGCGCAGCCCTAATCAGGGGCTGATATGCTTTCGCACTGCTAGGGCAGCAAACTACGCTATTTCCCAAACTAGGCTAAGTAACATACTTATCTTATTGACAGATATTAATTATGTTCGCGTAAACAAATGTTCTTACTTGCATCCACTTAACCAATATAGTCATACACATTCTCGCATCATATAAGCATTAGAAGTGAAGTTCATACCCAATATAACATATGCATAAACAGGAAATAGAGACGCATAATTGTAGAAACTTCTCATTATTAATACATCCGAGTGATTATAGACTTGACTTGCCCTATGCACTCAGTTGCAGGGGTCCGCACACTCAGTTGCGAACTACTAGTCCTTTGTCACTCAGCTAAAGAGCCTCTACCTACGCTATGACTCAAAATTTAGACTTACACTTCAGAATTATCTCACATACATTTTCATTATCTTATCTTAGATGCCTTTGACTACTTAGAGCTTCGCTCTATTTATACGATTCCATGGTCCATGGCCATGGGTAGATCTTCTAAAACTGACATTACATTATCAAAATAAGGAAAGACAACCCTATGACTCTTTAACAAATACGCGCTCCGTGCCCACAAAATATGGAGTTTTTACATTGTAATTACAAAGTTGGACCAAAATCTAGGTTCTTAGCCCCAAAACTACCCTTAGTGGATCCTGTGCCTAATAATATATATATATATATTATATACTATATATAATTTGATAATAAATCTTAATACATGCCATGGGTAAACCCGTAATGCAAATTCCAAATCTTAATTAAACATTTTAATAAGGAAACAAAAATCCTATTGGAAATATTGAGAAGGGGGTGAATCAGTATTTCTTTTTAGTTGTTCTAGTTATTTCCAAAAGCATATATATATATATATATATAGAACACAAAAATCAACAACTAGAATTAATTCTTTTATTAAACACAACATAGTGCAATGAAATAAATACAATATAAGAAATATCTGATTATGATTAGTTTCCAAGCTCCAACTTGGACTTCAGTGAGGCTCCAACCTCTAGAGCACCAACTCTATTTTGCAGTGTTTATGCACTTAGGAGTGCCTACCCCTAAGTACTTTAGTCATGTTCAGTTTTGAGGCTCCAACCTCTTGGGCTCCAACCCAACCTTGGTATAAAGTGGTATGCTGCTAATCTCTGTTTAGCTAAGGTTCTCCTTCACTCCTACTCTCCTGCCTTTGTTGCCTCTACTGCATCTGCTACCTCACACTCTAGTTCTTCACCACAACAACAACAACCACAATTCTCTGTTTTTACTGTTTGTTTCATTCCCATGCCTTTCTCCATTCGTTTCCTCTTAGATCGCTTCTTAGGCTTCCTCCTCAATCGCTACAGCTTCATCTATGCTATGCAAGTTTACTAACTTTTCGGGAACATGTAAATTCATTATACAGGTCCAAAAAATCTACGGAGAACACATCTTCTAGGTTTACCATAACAGTGCTTCTTTGGGCAATGATTACGGGCATACACAGAGTTCATTCAGTTAAACAGAGATGTAATGTCCTGGTCACAACCATAATCGCCATGATTCACCCCTTTCAACTGAAATTCAACCTTCTAAACCATCGGAATAGCCATCATAAGCCTTTCGGCTTGAAACACCTTGCGCAAGCCAAAAATTCCAGTACACAGAGAATTTGAGAAAAACAGTGAGACAAACTAAAAAGTGGACTTGAGGAAATATAACAATTGCACCTATTCCTATATCGGGTCCTGTCCATATCACAATCGACACTTTAGACTTCCAAAGGTCCTTTATAGATCAATACCATGGCATCGTCGATGGCCAATGGTCGATCCTCCACTAGACGCGATATTATATTAAGCCATGTTATAATGTTTAATTGGGTCCACATGATTTATCGCAATCGGCACTTGTAGTCGGACAACCCTCTGTGTAGCATTGTGATGGGCATATGCAATATGGTATTTAAACCATAGTTAATATGCCCATCAGGTCTGCAGCCTTATCGCAATTGACACTTTCATGTGGCAAGGATTTATGGCTTGCGATATAGCGATGGATGCGATAATGCATAAAGTCATATTACACTGTTGCATCAGGTCCACATCATTATCTCAATTAGAGGTTTTAGTGTGGCAGTGCCTTAACCGCTTGCGATATATAATCCTGACATGCCGATGCAATATGAGGTGCCAGACCCGATAGGATCCTAAAACTCTTGTGCATATATTTTCAAGTCCGTTTTCTGGACCTGATAGTGTATTTTCCTATACTTAGTATTGCTCCCTTTTTTTCTTCTCGATAGTGTTAAGCCTATGTATATGGGCTATCTGTCCACTGATAGTGTAAAAACATGTATTCTGGGTTTCAAACCGATAGCATAAATTGTGTGTGTGTATATATATATATTTTATATTTATATATATAAGTCTGCGCCTTCGATAGTGTTAAAAATACATATGTATGATATATGCTCCTCTGCCTGTATCTATATGCATATAATTCTTTTGTGGCCGGATAGCTCGTGATAATATAAATGCACCCATTGCTCCTCTGATAGCTCCGTTTGCTTCCTTATAGCTTTGCTTGTTCCTCTGTTGCTCCGATGGATGTCTGCATCCTCTGTTAGCTCTGTTTGCTCCTGTACTTTGGCATATATGGTCCCCGAACACTGTTTAAATGCATGCACACACACACACACACACACACACACACACACATATCTAAGTTCTGCTCCTCTTGGTTCTGTTTGCTCCTTGAATATTTCCATATTGACATCAATGACAATCTGTGTCCAACAATCTCCCCCTTTGTTATTTATGGCAATATTCTTCTGCTCTTCGTCTTTGACATCAATGGAAAAGGAATGCATATGGACTCCCCTTGTCAAACTGCTCCCCCTGTCCTACTACATCTTTATGAATGAACTTGAGTGATGATAAAGAAATAACCCCCATCTTTTGATGCAGATGTTTGAATTCTTCTCGAGGAAGAGGCTTTGTGAAAATATTAGCTATCTACTCCTTAGTACTAATATATTCCAGGATGATGTTTTGTTCAGTTACTTTCTCATGGAGGAAATGATACTTGGTTGGTATGTGTTTGGTTCTTGAGTGCATCACTGGATTTTTACTGAGACTAATAGAACTTGTGCTATCACAATAGATGGTAATCGGTTGATCTGTACATATGTCGACATCTTTTAGAGCTTCCATCATTCATAGTATCTGAGTACAATAGTCTGTTACAGCAATATACTTAGCTTCGGCTGTGGATAATGATATGGATGACTATTTTTTCTTGAGCTAGGATACTAAACAGTTTCTTAGGAAGAACACATTTCCACTAGTACTTTTCTGATCATCTATACTTCTAGCCCAATCAGCATCAGTGTATGCAGTTATAGTCTGTGTTGAGCTCTTTGGGTACCAAAGACTAAAATCAAAAGTTCCTTTCAGATATCTGAGAATTCTTTTTACAGCTAATAAATGAGATTGTTTGGGAGCAGATTGAAATCTTCCCACAATTTCTACTGCCTACATTATGTTTGGTCTTGTAGTTGTTAAGTATAGAAGGGCTCCAATCATTGACCTGTAATGAGTTGCATATACTAAAGGGGAGTCATCATCTTTGCTCAATTTGCAGTTTGTGGTCATAGGTGTGCTCATGGGTGCATAGTCCTCCATTCCATATTTTTTGAGCATGTCTTTTAGATATTTGTTTTGAGATATACACAATCCTCCTCTGGTTTGAGATACTTGAAGTCTAAGGAAGTGAGACAACTCTCCTATCATTGACATCTCAAACTCTTTTGACATGTTTTTAGAAAATTCATGGTTCATTTCATCATTATTACTAGCAAAATTCAGATCATCGACATAAACAAGAGTAACTAGTAACTTATCTTCATCTGCCTTTATGTATAGATTACTTCCAGCCACTCCCTTTTTGAAGCCTTGTTGTTGTAGATAGTGATCCAATATTGCATACCAAGCTCTAGGAGCTTGTTTCAACCCATATAAAGCCTTTTTCAACTTACAAACTAAGTCCTTTCCTGCTATTAGATCAAACCATTTTGGCTGCTCCATGTAGACTTCCTCGAATTCCCCATTTAGAAATGCTGATTTCACATCCATTTGATAGATTTTGAATCCTTTTGAGAAAGAAAATGGGAAGAACATCTTGATAGCTTCCATACGGGCTACCGGTGCAAATGTCTCTTCAAAGTCAATTCCTTCAATTTGTGAATAGCCTTTGCAGACAAGCCTTGCCTTGTTTCTGATAACTTGTCCTTCTTCATTCATTTTGTTTTTGAACACCCATTTGGTTCCTATTATGTTTTTGTCCTTTGGACAAGGTACCATCTCCCATGTCTTGTTCTTCTCAATTTGGGACATTTCTTCTTCCATTGCTTTTACCCAATGAGGATCCTTACTTGCTTTTGCAAATGTTTCTGGTTGTGTCATAGATAGAAGAGCAATAACATTTCTCTTTGGTGTAATGGTCACCTTTCTTCGGGTTTGCATCCCTTCATCTCTATTGCCAATAATCTACTATTCTAGATGATATTTTTGGATAAAATTCATCTTTGAAGGGGTATGAGGTGGTTCTTTCTCCTCGTCTTCTTCCTCATCTATTTCTTTTTCTTTAGGTCCTTCTTCTTCAATGAAAAGATCATCTTCATATTCTTCAATTTCTTTTTCTAGAAGTCCTTCATCAACTTTTTTTTTCCCGTAGAAAAACATTGTAATTTTATTCATATGAAAAAAATTACATTTTGTAGATGCTTAAAGCATATGAATGTAAACTATTCTTGAAACTAGGAAACAAAAGAATACAAAACAAAGAAAAAAGATAAAGAAAATATCCAGCTGGCCTATGCTTTCCTGCCATTCTTCTTCTCCACTCTTCGCCAACCACCAGTGTTGGGAGTGGGAGAAATAATGGCAAGCTGGTTTTCCATTGTATTCATTGGTTGTTCCTTGTCAGATTCTGATCATTCAGAACCATGTGGTCTTTTGGTTCCACCTTCTTCTAGTTGAGATACTTGTTGCTGTTTCATATTTTACTGTCCCAAGTTAGTTTCCTGGGTATACTCTTCCTGCGTGTTTTCCCATTCCATTTGTAATCCTGTAGGTTCTGTCTTCGAATCCTCTTCTTCCAGTGGTTCGGTAAACTACCAACCTTTGGGATTTTTTTGTTGTTTCTTGTTCCCTTTGGTCTCCTTCCTAGCCAATGGACATGCATATTGAAGGTGCTCTGTTTGCAAGCATCCGCGGCATCTGAAGGTTGTGTTTTCATAATTGAGCAGTTGTGTTCATAGCGAATTATTGAAATTCAGTGTGATGTGATATGGTAGCCCCTGATTCAAATCCACTTCTATACATATTCTGGAAAATTTGAATATTCCCTATATAGCTCTATCTTCATTCATTTTTAGGAACTTCCCTAAGGAGTTCCCATTGTCTATTAAGACTTTGTGATTCCAAAAATGTAGTGGGAGGTTATGTACCCTTACCCACACTGGAATTATTGAAACTACCATGGTATTAGCATCAAATTCCGGGAACTAGGGGGTGATGAAGAGGTCGGCATTGCCCTAGAACCAAGGCCCTTGATTGATAATGTTTTTTCATTCTTGTTCTACGTTGAATCTAACTATGAAAAACCCCTTTGGGCATAGGTAAATTTCATAGTTAGATGACTAGTTGGCAAAGATCCATTCATGTAGAGCATTTGATTTTGGCCAGTAACCATTAAATCTACAAATGACAGCATTATGGTTTAAATATATGTGTAGATCAGTTACCTCTGGTAGGGTTGGTGTAAGCATTGGAGATTTCAGCTTTTGTTCCATGATGTAGGGGCCTGGTAGCTCTGATGTTGGTGCTGGTTTGTTCTACATTTGTTCCTTCCCTTTGACTGCATCACAAAAGGAGCCTGAAGTTTTGGAACTAGCTCCCTTGCAACTATCTCGCAGTCTCAGATTTAGTATGATAGTTGAATCTTTGATGATGCCATAGTCTTGAAGCGTGTGATTGTCCTGTAGGCTATGTCTTGTATATATCAGATTTTGGTATTCTACTGGGGTTCCCAGTTTTTTCCGAATCTCCTCTTTCAATTCTTGAATGCTCATCCCCTTGTTGATCTAGAGGCAGTAATGTCTTCCTTCTAACAATCAAATAAAAATTTGCCTCAGATTTTGCTCCATACATGCGGGATCGATCTTATCTAGGTCTTGATATGTTGGATCTGACTTCTCTTTCTATCCAAGAGAACCACACAACTTGGGATTCTGTCCATGCCTTGTTATCCCCTATTCAGGTTTGCCGAGGTCATTGTCCAGAGGCCTAATACCTTCTTTTATCGAGAAGGCCCAGATCTCCCATTGCCTAGCATTTTTGGTGAGAAAAACCCCTGCCCTAAGTCTCATTTCCCCCTTGATGTCCTTAACCCTTGCCATACCAGAAATGTACAGAGACATAGTGTGATATATAGCCCTCAACCTTTCACGCACTTCCATATATTGCCAACTTCTTGATCTCATCCTTTCAGCACTTAGGTGTCCCTTCTGTACTCTAGCCGCAATATTCTTCGGATCTGGACTGAAATCCCCTATGGCCTCCTTTATAGCTACCATCTGGTGGTTTTTGTTATACATGTAGAGGGAAAAGACAATTTGCTGAGGATCAATCAGGTGCGTAGCTTTGTGGATGGCCCTAATGTGGCCGGTAGCTGTGTAGATCTCGCCTTTCTAGTCTCCGGATCGGGTATGATGGCTGTCAGATGAGAGATCCATGCTCTGGCCAATTTGTGAGCTCCCAGTATGGTGGCATCGAGGGTTTCCTTGATTCCCGAGGTTCTTAGTTGGGTTTCTTAGAAAGATCTGTGAGCTGGTAGTCGAGATCGTGCCCAAGAGGTCAAGGTTCTGAGTGGCTTTAGTTCCTGCCATAGTGAAACCCTTTTCTGAGTTGAAGAGAAGTTGTGTATCCACCATGGCTCTCTGAAGATTTCCTCTATCAACTTGAAATTCCTTCATCAACCTTTAAATCAATACTTTCCACTATTTTCTTCAGTCGAAAATTGTAGCACTTGTAAGCCTTACTCTGTGTAGAGTATCCAAGAAATATCCCTTCATCAACCTGAGAATCAAACTTTCCTGGTGAGCCATCATTGATTTTTATGAAGCACTTGCTTCCAAAGATCTTGAAGTACTTTAATGAAGCTGGTCTTCCTTTCCATAAATCATAAGGTGTTTTTTCACAGTTTGGTCTTAATTGAGTTCGATTCAAAGTATAGAGAGTTGTCCCTACTGCTTCTCTCCAGAATTTAGGCTACAAGTCTGCTACTAATAACATTGTTCTTTCCATTTCTTGGAATGTTTGGTTTCTTCTTTCAACTACCCCATTTTTTTGAGGTGTTATGGCAACAGAGAATTCCCTTTTAATTCCATGAGTATTACAGAACTCACTAAACTTGTTTGATGTGAATTCTCCCCCTCTGTCTATTTTGAGGCACTTAATTTATGAATCTTTTTCATTTTCTACAAGGGCTTTTAGATTCTTAAAACACTCAAAAGTTTTAGATTTATACTTTATAAAATATATCCACATCATTCTAGTACTACATCTCTCCTACACACTTTCCTAGACTATTTCCCCTCACCAGTACCTCATCAGCTATCAAAGATCATTACATATTGATTCTAAAAGAGCATTTAAGTGGTTTTCTAACTATGTTTTTGTGTTTGCTATCTGAATTAGATTTTTCTCATTAGCTGTGGAATGTAGCCACTTTCTGCAGCTGATTTGACTTTCTGCAGCTGTTTTTGTTGATCTCTAGGTTACAGGCGCCATCAAGCAAAACGAGGCACGTGGGAAAGTTAGGAATGATATGGACATGGATCAGGTCCTATTTGTCCAGCCAAATTTGTAGAGGAAGCCCTTGGTCAAACGGTGGTCAAATGAAGAGTTCTACGGAAAATAGGTCTCTGTTTTCAAACACGTGAAGGGTCCGAGACCGTTCCTAGATCCATGGGTTCATTTTGACAATTGTAGACTACCTCCATGATTCAAATCCAATAGCCACCTTTTGATAGATTGAATGATCTTGGAAACCATCATGCTAAGCTCACGGATGTTGTCTTTTTACGTGTCGTTTGTTGAAAGTGTTCCATAGGAAAACAGTTATGAAATTTCTCTTATAAATAATTCATTTGCACACGCATAGAGCTAGTTAGTTTTTGATGTTGTTTTATTGTTAGTCATTGTACTATGCCGTGAACTGGTCCTGTTGTTGTAACTAGAGGATTCTTCCTCTGTTTTGCATTATAACAAGACTATGTTTTATATGACTATGTGAACATAATTCCAGACTGATAGCGTATTGACCAAGGCCATGCAGAGGGCCCCTGCTGGCTAAGGTTTTGTTTCCTTATTTTTGTAAAGTTTTTATGTGTTGTTTCCTCATTTCCATTGCACATATTTCATAGTTTGTTCACCTGTATATATTTCATAAGTTAGTTATGATGTTAATGTTTCATTCCTGTACTTGATTTTTCAAGCTTTGTATATTTTTGCTAACACTAATCAGTGTGTGTTTCAGGATAGGCTAGGCCCAGGTATTTTCATACAATTGTTTACAGTAACTAGTGACATGAGATTAGCCTCTCTGTTGACTTTGTTTTTCTTAGCTTTTCAATTTCAATTATGCTTTGCTTTCAGTCTCATTCATTTTCTTTGTTAGTTAGTTTAGATATCAAATTACTCATATCATTGACGTTATCTCCAAAGCCATAGTTTAACCCTGAAAAGACTACTTGGCGAGCTATCGGACTATGAATGATGTGATTTGATTTTAGTTTTATTTTTCGGCAATTAGATATCAATTCCTCATGTCATTGAAGTTATCTCCAAAGCCATAGCTTAACCCCGAAAAGACTACTTGGCGAGCTATCAGACTATGAATGATGTGATTTAATTTTAGTTTTATTTTTCTACAATTACACATCAATTCCTCATGTTATTGACGTTATATCTAGAGCCATAGCTTAACCCCGAAAAGACTACTTGCCGAGCTATCAGACTATAAATGAAGTGAATTGATTTTAATTTTATTAGTTTGCAGTTTTTGATTTGTTTGAGTGCAATAGCTTAACTTATTTTTCTGTATTTAGATCAGCAGCAAAGATAGTGATTTCATGACCAATAGTTCATTATTTGTTTGATTTGAATAACATCACATTTCCATTCTTGTTCAAGTACTAATTTCATTACTCGTATGTTTTAAGACCTTCTGAAGTGTTAAGTTCTGGAAATCATTATAGAGGACATAGTTGCCTTAACATCTATATCCATACTTGCTTTCTAGAGTATTCTTAAAACTCAAGGATAGGATTTCCATTCACATTAGGAGATAAACAAAGATAAAAACCCAAAAAAAAATAAAAATTGAAAACAATAAAAAGTAAGAAAGAGGTTGTCTTGCACATATAGTGCACCACACTTCATCAGTTTATGACTCCCGGATTGATAATTAATGTAGCAATTTAGGACACACTAAATTGACTAAACATTTTGACGTCATTGCTAGGGAAGTGTAACTAGGTAGCCAATCTCTTACATAAAAAAAAAAAAGAAGAAGGGAAAAATTGATAACTTCTTGAAGTATGCTCTCCTCTTGCACCTAGTGTGATTTGGAGGATTAGAAAAGAGAGTTATTAGTTCAATAATTTCTTGATTATGCTCTCTTCTTACATCTAGTGTGAACTCGAAGATCAGAAAGAGAATTATTAGCCAACTTGAAAGAAAAATAATAAATAAAATAAAAAATGACATGCATAGAGAAAGAGATTCTAGGGGAAGGTTTATAGCTAGGGCCAAGAGTTCAATTTTCGCAACTCTAGCTACTTCAAGGCATAGACAAGATTCACCTCCATCTACTCCCAGCCTTAGGATTCCTAGAATTCAAGGAGCAGTAGCTGAATTAGAGGATTCTCCCACACTATCTACTAAATCTAATCTAGGAGAATAACCTTTCTTCACTTCTACATGGGAACACATTGTAATTAAAGAAGTAGAATCACCTGAAGAAGAGGGAAAGGGAGAAACTCTCTCTCATCCACCATTAATAAAAGAACTAGAATACTTTGAAGAAACTATCATGACGGAGGAAGTAGTAGATGGATTTGAAGGAGGGGGTAGAGGTAGAGGAAGAGGAAATAATGGAGGCAGCAATGGTAGAGGTAGAGGTAATAATGGGGGAAATAGGGAAGGAGATAACTCATTTGGATTCCCTATAGTTGATGAGGAAACTCATGCAACAATGAAAAACATTTCACCATCTGTCCTCCCAAACTTTTATGGGTTGTGAAGTGAAGATCCTAAAACATTTCTATTTGAGTTTGAAGTCTTCTGCCGAACCTATGACTATATGGAAGACTCTCAAAAACTCAAACCGTTTCCTTCAACATTGAAAGGAGCTGCTTTGAAATGGTTCACGAGATTAGTCACTCAATATATTAGGACTTGGAATGATATGAAACAGACATTTTTGGATAGATACTTGGACTATTGTATGCCCACCAATCATAAGGATGAGGCATTCAAGATGATGCAAAAAGAAGATGAAAACTTGGAGGATTTACCTGAAAGATTTCAATACAACTTAAAAGAGAGAAAAAATGAGTAATTTAGATGAGGAAACCTTGAAAGCCCTTCTATTGAAAGCCATTAGAGATGAATGGATAGATATTTTAAACATGATGGGGAAGGGAGACATTTCTCAACTTCCACTTTGTGACATAGCAGAACTATGTGTCCATCTCTCAAGGGGAAAATCTAAAACCGGAAAAGGGCCTAGAGATCCTTCTCTTATTATAGAGCAAACAAATCTGCAACTGGATCGGTAAGTAGGGCAGAGATTGGCAATATGCTTGATGAGTTCAAAACTGATATTTGAGGGAGCCTTAGTGAACAACTAGACACCCTTAAAATACAAAACAAGTAGAAAGCAGAAGTTGATGCCTTGCCTATCTTTTGTCCAAAATGTAGGAAGAAACATGCTTTAAGGGAATGCCCCTTAGATGCAAAAGTTGTAGAAACATGTATGATTTGCTCAGAAATTCATGAGACCAAGGATTGTCCTTCAATTCCTGGGCTCAAAGCTGTCTTTCAAGAAGATCCAAATTCAGTAGAATCCCTCTGTTTTGTTTCAAGAAGACCTTGGCAGGGGCAACAAAATCAAGGATTTAACAATCCTATGAGCTTTCAGCTCTCGCCAAATTGGAATTCTTGGCAACAACCTTGGCCCCAATCTCAAAATTCATATCAATCATGGGCACAAGGGATGCAAAATCCTTATGGGAGATTTGCTCAATTTTATCAATATCCTCCATCTTTTCAAAATCAACAAAATCCACAACTTCCAAATCAGAACCCACAACTTTCATTTCCACAACAACAACCTTCTCAACAAAATCCAAATCGTCAACTCTTGCTTCCATTTCAACAAAAGAAAAATCAGATACCAACTTAGCCAGTGCCAAATCCCAACAACAAAAATCCTCAGAATGCTTACATGGTAGAAGGACAATAATTTCCTACCTATATGATTGTTCATCTTAATGATGTTCAACTCAGATCTGGTAGAGTTTTAGAAAAACCTTCTATAGATGTTCAAGAGCAATATGCCTCTGAGGAGGATTCTCTTAAAGTCAATAAAGGTTATGAGGAAGCATCTCTTCAAAACCCAAACATTCAAAAAGAAAAAGAAAAAGAGTCAACCCCCACAACTCCTATAGTTGAGAAACCTGCATCTTCATCCACACCTCCTTTCCTTGAAAGATTACAAATTGACAAAGGGGTGGAAAAACAAATCTTGTTGCCTGACTATGATTTTATAGATGAATTAAAGAATGTATGTATCAAGATTCCCTTTCTGCAAGCCATTAGAGAGATTCCTATTCTAGCAAAAACAATCAAGGAGTTGAGTCTCAAAAGACCAGGAAGGAAACCAAGAAATACAAGAAGAATCCACCTGGTAGGAAAAATTGCAGATATCATGATGGGAAAAATTACCATGCAGAAATATGTGGATCTAGGTAGTCCAATTGTTAAGACACATATAAATGGGATAGAAATTCCAAATACTTTGATTGAATTAGGGGCTGCTATAAACATTATGAGTAGATAGACTATGGAACAACTTAAACTTCCTAATCTTCTTTTTACACCCACCTTACTACAAATTGCAGATAGATCAATAATCAAACCAGATGGTGTACTAGAAGATATTTCAGTCTCCTTGGACTCTTGGGAATATCCAGTAGATTTCATGATTTTGACTCCCAAGAGTAATTTAGGAGGACACCCACTCATTTTAGGAAGACCTTGGCTAGCCACAGCTGATGCTTTCATTAGTTGTAGATCTGGGGATATGTACATTTCTGATGGCAGTTCGAAAAATAAATTCAATTTGTATCCTCTAGAAAAAGCAATTACAGAAGTAAGAGACAATGAATGGGTCAATGATGAAGACATTATACAACCTGTCTTTACTATTTCTGAAATTAGTGAAGATAGTCAAATTCTGAACACATTAGAAAATTTTGAAACATCTTCGGAATATGACCACA